>CP092864.1:206355825-206439964 GCA_030710605.1 Cordylochernes scorpioides
AAGCTGTGTGGTGGTACCCTTTTCTTTAAAACCCCGAGATCCACTCACTTATTCATACTGTTAACTAATACAAAGCAATAATGCTCCATCTAAATATAACAAATGAAGACATTAAGACGCATATTTAAATGTAATTCTACTGTCCTAAAAAGCTTATGCCCATAGTTTGCTTAAATACCATTTCTAAGATTCAACCCTTCAGTGTAGCATATATAAGCAGAATGATCCAATACAGTATTAGAGCTCTAAAGATGCGGTCTGGTAGATTAAATTGGTGAAACCGCTGGGAGGGTTCACCACTGATGACCCAAGCCCTCCTTATATTTTTTTCATCGCAGTAAGGACAGTAGAAGTTAGATCTATTTGTGAAAAGAAACATTTGCGTCTTAATGTCTTCATTTGTTATACTTTAAAGTATGAGATATCATGGATAAGTTGCATAGAGGTCCATTCTATTGAAACATGTTGCAGATTAAAGAAAGGGCCTTAAAACCACTCCACCAAAGGGAGATAACATACAAGCCATCAAGTGTGCGAGGTTTCTATATGAATAAACAAGAGCATCCATATTGAAGTAACCATTTGTAACATGCTACATAAGCCATCTATGACAAGACAAATTGGCTGAATGAAGTAGGGCGTTACTTACAATCTTTTCCTCATTGGTCCCTCCGTCCTCACAACTCTTCTTCCCCATAGCATACCCTGGGCACACCACACCTGGTCACCAATCCATCATGCAGCATGGAATATAATGGAGTTTTATAAAATAACTTATTTCACAAATGTGACTTGGCACAGTAATAGTTGAGTTTTCCTTCAAGTCCACTCTAACCTTAGCTGCATCTTCTCACAAACTTGTGTCGTGTCATCTTTATACCTTCCTGATAAGGCAAAGTACACAAATAGGGTATGAGACACAACACTACTAAATGTTTTCACTTTAAACAATAAAAGTTGCATGTTAATTATTATATTCTAATATAGACAGAGATATGATGATAGTTCATCAATAACATAGCTGGGTACACCTTGCGTCACACCTGGGCTACAGCCAAGGGAAGCTACATGATTGAAATGGAGATGCAGTCCTGAGAGGTCCCTGACAAAATTTGACTAACAATATATTTCTCCAATAATTTACATTTTTATTGTATTGTCTAGTGGTAGAGCCAGGAGCCACCAGTCTCCACCAACCACAGTGTGGTGGTGCTCCATGGTTAAACCAATTCCTGAAGTCCACTCCTCCCCAATTTTGTGATGGTAGTAGTGTGGTTACTTGGTACAATAGTAAGTAAGTCACATTTCTGGAAATGCTGTGTGGCAAGATGACTGGTACAGGGTGACAAACAATAGGACAATAAATAAGGCTGCTTTCTTCACACAGGTGTGCTGCCGTGAATCTAAAAACAGGATTTTCCTCTCTGGAATAAATATCAGCACACACTCAGACGTATTCCCCAAAATATTTCAATAATTCTTATTCTGCAGATAATTTTATGAATAGCCAACTGTCTCCATAATTGGAGCTCATTAACAAAGATATAATTGGCCTAATTATCAGTAGTGCCAATTTTTTATGTGAAAATTTGAATGATTAAGTGTTTTACTACATAAGGTAACAAATCCAATTAATGAAATGTTGTTTTGGTAGCATCGTTGTTACAACCACAGACAACAGTACTGAATGACAAAAATATCACAGTATGTTGTTAAATAGTTCGTACTGTTATCAGTTGTGCAAGTTAACTGATAGGGAGAAAAATAAATACTTTTATAAGAACCCTAAAATTACTATTTTAGAATTAGAAGTGAAAAAAATTGATATAATTAAAGCATATCTGTAAATGTCATTGATATGTCAATTGGATAGCACATTTCTTTTGAATGAAAAAAGTTTCTTTAAATTGTCTCCAAGTAATTTTTCTCATAATATAGTGGAACATAGAAAAAACACGGGTACAATAACTTCAATCTAAAAGAATTCAACAATGAAGGTAATAACGCTGATACCAAACATTTCATTACTTTAGTCTTACTATCAACACAAGGTAATAAGACCAAATCCAAATAAATAAATAATGTGTGACGTTTCGGTAACAGCGTTGTTACCATCTTCGGAAAAAAGTACTGAATAGTGATGGTAACAACGCTGTTACCGAAACGTCACACATTAATTTATTTGGATTTGGTCTTATTACCTTGTGTTTATAATCTACAATCCAAATTGTGCCTCATCAATAGTCTTACTATCCTATGTTTCTAATCAATAATCCAAATTGTACCATGTTCCACATTCCTTAATTGGGATTTTTGGTGTAGTTCTCTCACAGCAAGCTCCAATTAATGTGAAATTTGTCTAAAAGATGAAAAAAGCACAATTTGGATTAAAGATTATAAACACAAGGTAATAAGACCATATCCAAATAAATATATAGTGTGTGACGTTTCGATAACAGCGTTGTTACTGAAACGTCACACATTATTTATTATTTGGATTTGATCTTATTACCTTGTATAGTAGAGCTTAGGTCCTTCTCAATTCACTTAGACAATGTATGAATGAGCACTTAAATAGGTTAATTTTTAAAAATATATAAAACAATAAATATGCTTACACAACAATAATGTAATTGTCAAATTACTAAACCCCAGGTCAGCCACACACAGTGGCAAAAAAACTTAAAATGGTGATTATTGGGACCATTATAGTGTAACATGGTTCGCGGGTCACTGGGACAATGATCCCGGTTTAGATATTCACATGGACTTTTTTTTAAGACCATGTGATTAGGAAATTCCCCCCCAGCATCACATAGTTTTTTTTATCTGTTAAAGGAGTAGAATATGTATAGTTAAGACAAAGGATACTTATTGCCCCAACATTTCTGTTTAATGAAAATTTTATTCTCACTAGCGTTCACCTCTAAACAAGATGCCTTTTATTTATAAAAATCATTCCTGTTAGCAGACAAATAATAAATTACAAAAGTAAATGTTAATTTATTTTAAAATAATGTTTGCTATAAACATCATTTATATATGTTTGCATTTTATATAATTTTACATAACGTAATAATCTCATTAATTCAACCAACGATAATTCGACACTTTTGATAATTCGGCCATTTTTTCATATCTTGACTTCAGGCCTAACAAATAACTACCGTTATTTTGACCACCAATTTATCAACACCTTCGATAATTTGACCGTTTCCTAATTAAAATTTCAGTACAAAATGTTCCGGGCGATCTTTGGATATGCTCCAGGGTTACCTTTATGTTACTACTACAAAATGTGTTTAAACACAACTTTATCGCTAAAAATGCATTCCAGTGCCCTGCGACCACTTAGGTTAGGATATTAAACCAAAGATGCCTTACTTTGTTGTCAAAATTTGATTTAAGAAATGGTCAAATTATCATAAGTTTTGGATCATTGCACCTGTTGAATTGACGTTGGTTATTTGATGAGCTGGAGTTTGAGACATGAAAAAAGATCGAATTATCATAAGTGTCGAAATATTGTTGGTCGAATTAAAAAAGTTAGAGACTATGGGAATATATATATTTAAATATTAAATAAATAGTTTATAAAATATAAAAATCAAAATTTTAAATATTTATATTTCATTAAGAAAAAATAAAAGTGACGACATTTTGTCTATAGTATGGAGCTGCCAATAAATTTAAATGCGCGATTTTTTCAATGTGATTCTGAAGTCTCGCGATTTTCCCCGCGATATTATTGTAAGGAGAGTTTCCTTCTATCTACGTTGCCTTCTATAAGACAGTCCTCAAATAAATATATTACATGTTCCAGTAGCAATCCTGTTACCATACATATTATTTATTATTTGGGCTTGTGTGTAGTCATATTACCTTGGGTTTCAAAGTCTCAATAAATGCAGGAAGGAGGGAAAAACAATTTCTATATAAAACAATGAAAACAACAGGAGCAAAGCAAAAGTAAGATGCAAAATAGGCAAGAACGATATTTTAATGTCCAACATAAGGCCAAGATAATCTTGTCATCGTCAATGAGAGAGCAATTAAAATAACAACCTATTAACAAAGCAGAGGCAGTGAGTGAATAAGCACAGTTTAATCCTTTTTTTACTAATCCCAAGTGTGGGTAGTTAGAGACTGCTGAAACATTTTTTTTTTTTTCAATTTTCCAATGCAGGATTTGATCCAGAGTCGCGGCAGTTTATCCTCCACGAACCAAGAGAAAGGCAAGTTGAAGGCAAACAGGGAAGGTCAGGTATTGTCACCGACCAACCAACCAGCACGGCCATTGTTTTCCAGCCGTAACTGAAAATGTCATTGACTAATTGGGTGACCTAGCTTGACAAGACCACGACCCATGAGAAGCATTAACAGATTCTATAAATATTATTTTTTATTTAAATAATAAAAAAAGATATACTGAAATTTCTCTGTTGGTATTCTGGTCTATCTGTAACAACAAGGAAGATGTATGTCGAATACCGCTATCCCACCGAAGGAAATGATCGGTGGCTAAAGACGAGTGGCGATGTAGCCAAAACTACTCATCGATTCCCCAGCAGCCCGTGCAACGAACGACCTATGATAGGTCTCACGTGCTCACCGTCGGCCTTCCGTGAGGTTGAGCATCTCAGGAGTTCCCCAGTCTCGGCGGCCAGGCTGCTCTCTTGTCTAGGCTCGGCCGAACTCGTCCAATCACCCCCCCCCCCCCCCCCCATACCCTCAACCAGTCCACCTTAACTCTGCCAACGAATTAAGGTCTCTGGGGTACGGAGAAAACACGGGAAACAACAATAATGCGGGGAGTGTAAATACTGTGGGCGCTCGTGACGCATACAGAGCGCGAAGAACCATTCTGAAAGTATGTGCCGCTACCAACTAAGCAGAAGACCGGCGAGCGGCAAAGGATGAAGTGGACCCAGCTGTACCTACACGCCGCTATCAAATAATGAAAAAACCTACGGCAAAGAATGATGACTTGTCTGCGGTTGAGCCTACCTTACGTACACGTCAAATAAGGACCGGCAGCTAAAGATTCGCCAGAAGCGGACCCTACCGTACGCAAACGCCGCTATTAACTGGCGGCAAAGGACGAAGACTCGCCATCGAAGGCTCCAAGGGATGACGAGGAGCAAAGACTTGCCAGTTGGCTGAAGAAGCCGAGGTTATTCTCCTCGAGCCAATTACGTCACTGCCGCCGTCTGCGTAACCCCAGTCTCACAAATGAACAGAGACCAATGTCATCATCAATGTGTTGATACAACGCTACCTTATTCATCACACAATTATTATTTTACGGCATTTGTGGAGAAAAATGTGAGAGGGGTGCAGCTACACTACAAAATCCCTAAACTTGTCTGCTGAGACTTAAGATTAGTGATCCAATAAGACCCAGTTCAGGTGAGTCCTTAGCCAACAAGACGCAGACGAGCATATTCAAAAATGAGTCATCCATTTTTTGCACGGGTCCTGATGGAATTCCCAATATTAAGAAAATCCGTATTGCGTGGACGAGTGTAACGGCCGCTTGTCTTATTCCTACTGTTGATTTAAAAATATTTCGTTAATAGTTTTGTTTTCTCCGTCTATATACCGATTATTTCCGTGTATCTATACGAAATCCTCGTATACAGTAAGAATGTAGAGAGATCAATAAAGAGCGATAAAAAGAAACGATCTTTGTTAAAAGCTGCGGCAGATGCTGGAAAGGAAACAGGGTTAATTAGAGCAGTGGTTGTTTGCAACGATCACTAGGATGTATATTAAAAACTCTCTTAAGCGACCTCACTCAGGGGCACAGGCAAAGTGGGAGGATAAGACCGTCTTGCCACATTTTCAAGCTATTGGGGGCTTATACCGAACTAGGTAGTTTTAGCCGCATACGACTAGTTTTGGCTTAGACAAATTTTACTGTAGTAATGATTGTACTCAGTACACAGCAGCGGATTCCACCTTGTAAAATAAAAACAGCCTGAAGACGTATGAAGAAGGGAGAGAGAAGGGGGGTTTGAGGAATCACGCCGGGGCACGACAGGAATTGTTCTTCCGGCCCGAGGTGGCGGGTCGAAGAGAACAGCGCATCGCCTTTGATTCCGCACGTATCAACTTTTACTTCTACTACGAAAAAGAAGATCGCTTCCGTGGTCATCAGAGAATTATACAAAGAGGGTTCTATATGTGAAACCTACATGTACCTGCCTAGTGACCAGGCAATATAAACTGGGATTGGGAACACCGTGATTTCTATACGCATTGACACGTTAGCTACTTCGACCTACTGAAGTGTGGACCACCCCTGGCACCTGACTGCACATTAAACGTCATGTGTAACTTGGCTTGACTCAATTCTCCTCATAGCTCCAAAGCTCGAAAAATAAAAAGAAACGCGTTTGGGGCAAACAAACAGCCATGTTATTCTGTCAGCGCAATATCCTGCTTATATAGCTCCAAGAAAACTCAAAACAGACCTAGGATAGTGCGATCTTAGTTCAAGAAGTGGACCAAAACACATCGATCTTAACGCAACGAATTAGGGACGTAGCTCAACACTTTGCTCAGGGCCTAAAGACCCAGAAAAATGGATCTAAAAATTTTTAATTTTTAGCTCAAAGATTCTTGAAAGGGCCCCAAACGTGGCAAGATTGCAAACCAAAGGTGCCAGGCAAGCCGGACGTGACAGGACATAGGCCGGGCAAGATTTCAGCAGCCATGATTATTCTTAAGTGCTGAAAATTGCAAACTTTTTAATTCTCACAAATGATGAGAGGAATTATTTGGTTAGAGTAGAAAATGGGTAGAATTTGGGGCAACCGCCAACTACTCAGGGGCTGTCTTTCAAAATTGTCGTCTCTTCAATTGTATTTATTATATAACAACAGAAGTCTACGATGACGTCACACTCGCGGGGTTCATCCAGGCTCTGCCGTAGGTGAGTGACCGCTTAGAATCTTTGGAAAGTGAAAGTATTCTTATTTCACGACCACAAAGTAAATCGGGAAAATTCTGCCAGCCAATCCAGTTCTCGCATACGCTCCTTAAATAATTCAAAGTTTTCCGATCAAACTCTAGCCACGAATAGATTAGAATATAACTACATATAATAATATTAAAAAAAAAAATTAAAAACGTTCATTAAAATGCGCTAAAAGAAGAAAATAAATATTTCAGCTACCGCCATTGAAAAGATTGCTATGGGTTGAAGCGGTGTGCGAGGGACGATCGTTGGGAATTTCGAACTTAATGAGATTTAACATGAAGCCACTGATAGCAAGTTTTTATGTTCCACTCAATATTTTGTCCTCTTTTCTCGATATGCGATCTAATTGATCAATGGCGGTAGCTGAAATATATTTTGTCTTCTTTTTAGTGCATTTTAATAAAAGCTTTAAAAAAACTCGTTTGTTATTATTTTGCCAAAACGACAAATTATATACGAATATAATGAAATATTTGCCAGACAAGGAAGACAGTATATTTAGATATAAACACATATATACATCAGATGACAGAAGTATTAGCGGTTTTATAGGAATATTTTACAATAGATTTACAAAAGATTTTAATTTAGGTGCATTTGTTGGACCTTTAGAGCTGCGGTTTTCCATTTGTAGCATCCTGTTTGAATGCATGCACTAAATATCCTATGTAGTAGAGATAAAATTTGTGGAGAAACATATTTGATCGTATTGTTGCTTGTCTAGACCTGGAGACTTACATCAATGACGGAAATAATATTTACGATTTCTTTATTTTCAATCCTAACTCTTCTCGAATTTGTCATCCGTAGTTTATTTGTAGCTCACAAATATTTTATCCAGGTTTATATTGTTATCTGAAATTAAGCCGTTCAATAATTCCGTCATTATGTGCTTCCTCAGATTGTCTGCTCAGTTATGGTCATCATTTTTGTTCATTTGAGTATCTTGAATGATTTTCCTATATAAAGTTGGCCAGTTTATTCTTTTATCTTTATTGATAACATTTAAATATTTGTTCCTAACTGTATATATATTGTAATATAATTGCACATATAATTACATATATGTATTGTATATATTTGTTCCTAAGATGCTATAGCTGAGACGGTTCTCCATAAAGATAATATCGATTCCTTATATGGTGAAAATAGTTTTTCATGTTTCCCACCAGTTTAACCCCGCACCATACTTGGCGGATTTAACTTCCATTATTGATAAGCGGTTCTAATAACTAATTCGCCGTCGTCTTCCAAGGATTAAATTATTAGAATATAAATATTCCGGATTTGATTCCTTCCAGACCTAACTTCATAGAGCGGTAAAGTTTCCTTTGAATATATGTCAAATTCTATCATAAACATTTTCCTTTCTAGGAATAGGTAATTTAGTGTAGTACCCATCTAACTACAATTCCAAATTAAAATTTTGAATGGCTTAATGCACCACATTTTGTACCATAGGTATGCAAATTTGTTCAGCTATTTATAGGCTAAACTGGAACAAACATACTCAATAGACGTTGTACGGCCACGATAGAGCACGAGGTCCTCACCTGCCGCCCTGCACCTGACGAGTGTCGCAAGCCTGCCGTGGCGCCCGCTGGGTGACGCGTAACGCGGCTGAGTGACCTACGTTGATCGGTCTTGGCTTAAACACGCTTTCTCAACTTTATGGCCACAGCGATCTTGACACATTCAAAATAAATGGGAATAGCTGGGCTTGTATCGATCTGTAAATGTGTGAGGAAGTAAGAGAGGTCAGGCAAGTTATGAAGTCATTAAACTGCCTTACCTCCTTTCTTACTTTATTTCTCTTTTACCTATTTTTAACATACTTGACGAATTAGACCTGGAATACACGATTCAAATACTTCCTTTGACCATCTTGGTGGATCGTTGAAATATAGCCTGCACCATGCTGAGGAGGACAACAGCCCGAAATGTGTACGTGGTTGGATTTTCTTGAATTATCAAGATGGCGCCTTGTCGTTTAAAATACTTATTTGGGCTGTTACTCTTCTTTTCACTAAAACTGGTAAAAATTATATAATCATTATTAATATTACACATGTAGATAGATTACATTTTTTCTATGAGGATATTACACTACTGGCTATTAGAATTGCCACACCTGGAAGAAATGCAAGAAGATACTTATTGGACAAACTGTAAATATCAAGTGATTACTTTTTCACGAAATTTGTAGGTAAGGATCTTGAGAAATTGGCAGCTATAAAACCCACCTCTGGCAGCATTAACAGCACTTATACGGGCATTATGTCAAACAGAGGGCAAGTACATGCAGCGTCGACACCATGCCACAGTTCATCGACAGTAGTGACAAGACAGTCGCTCAGCAAACATTGACCAGACGTTTTCTATTGGTGACAGATCAGAAGAACGTACTGGCCAGGGCAGCAGCCGAACATTTTCTGTACGTAGGAAGATTCGTAGAATTACGGCGACACGAGGTCGTACATTATACTGCTGGAAGGTTGCGTTTCCCAAGACTCAAATAAAGTGTGTTAAAACAATTCTATGTACGAGTATGTAGATCCACCACCGTTGTGCCGACAGCCACGCCATGTATCATCGAGAGAGACAATTGAAAGGTTTATTGATTTCTAGTCAAAGTTTTAACTTTAAACCCACGCACACATTCAGAAAACAAGATTAAATTTAAAATATTGTAGCGAAGTAATTATTATTTTATTATTAGTTTCATTTTTTATGTTTATATTTTGCTACTCTGTAAACTTCCCTCATTGCTTATATTTTGTTTATCATTTATATAGTTTCTTGCCTCAAATAAATTGCTGTGACATCCTGAAGTTTGTCTTTCCTCCACGTGGCAATATATACACCAGACGAGAGCCCTACTGAAGGGACGGACGTCTGTTATACGCCGCCCAGCCTCTTGCATAGAGCGTAGTTCTTGTCCCCGACATGCGCAATGTCGAGGAATTCACTCAGACATCTCCCCAGGTGTGGAAAGATCGAGGAATTCCACCATTTCAGGGCGGGATACAACCCCGCGCTATTTGCTCCCCATACATATTCTAAAATAGGAAAATATTCTAAATAGGAGGTTTAAGGAAGGAACGTCGGGATATCTTTCGAGTCAAAAATTTACGGTTACGAATAAAAAAAATATCCTCGAGTTATTTAAAACTGATTCACATCAATTGTTTTCCCAATCTATGACCACATGAAGCAATACGAGATGTTTGCCTTGCTGTATGAGGAAAAAACATGGTGCGACTATTCTATAAATCTTGATGGTTATCATCGTTACGTATCTTCAAACCCGCGACGTGGATGATGTTCTGGAGACATGCTAGTTGGCATCAGTAATAGATTCCAAAATCTTCTTGAGAGAATGTATGTCGAAAGCCAATGTAGAGCAACCATTCCTAAACAGGATTTAAAACCTCCGATTTGTTTGTAACTCCAAATAAATCGCACAGCCTCTCAAACATGTAATCAAATATGATAGAGATATTGGAGGCCTTGGTGGTTTCCACAACCTGACCGTATCTCCAACCTTGCTGGCAACTAAGTGCAATTCCACAAATACAATATTTTGTCAAAATTTTCCGAATTTCTCTTAAACTTTCTCGCGAGTAAACTCTTAACCATAACAACCCACGGTACCAATTAAATAAAATGGAAATTTTGCTTTCACGTCTGATCGAGGTTCCTGCCAGAGCTGCAGGTTGATGAGGCTACCATCCGACGTGTGGTTCATTAGAACCTCGGTAACAAATCATACGTGATGTGGAGAGAGAAAGAACCAAGGTGAACCGCTTGACCAGAGCCAAGCGCCTTCTGAACAAGCCCAAACATCCTGAGGAGCCAGGAATGATCTGTTTTTACTGGGACGACAAGATCATAATCAATGTCATACCTAACGTTTGGCTCCCCAGATCCACTGGAGTATTACGTGTGGGGCGTAGTTGAGAGGGACTCCAATAGTCATTTCTACAATTCTACAGCACTGTTGCAACCCTTCTCAGAGTGTCAACTTGCAATGTCATCAGGTTTGAACAGGTGTACCAAACAAACAATCTCCTGCTCTCTCCTACATAGATTCTGACGGCGAGATTTCCTGCACGGAAATTATAACGGGGATATCAAAACATGAATTAATAGCGCATACTTAAAGTATATAAAAATCAATTACATGATTTATGGACAGACATGTCGAGGTCAAATTCAATTGAACCTTCACAATGAAACTTTTGGATTCGATAGTACTGTCTATTTTATACGTAGCACCAATATGGCGGCTAACCAAATAAAGACAGTCGACCAGACCTTACTTTTCTGATTTCTCTTGGATTTACCTAAATTCACTCCTGGATTCTGCTAGGAGGAGAATGTGGGTAAGTTTTCTCAGTAGTTTCTGTCGTAAAACTGACTTTGAGATTTTGGCTGAGAATTTTGAGATGAGCAAGGTAGCTTGCCTCACCATTTCTTGTCAGCAGAAGATTGCTGTGAAAATTCTTTCTCGAGAATACTCGAATCCTCACTTAACCTGTGACCCGAGGCAAAAACAATACTGTCGACATTTTCTACTTCCCTCCGTTACAAAACCGCGCTCCACTAACGTCAAATTGTACCATCCCACAGCCGATCTACAAACTTCTTACAACAGCCAGCTTATCAGACAAATATTTCAAACATTTCCAGTCTACAAAGCTGGTGCGCACAACGCCAACTACCTGGAACAATGTTTTATGAATTATGTTTGCGAAGGGTATGTAGTGTTCTACATGTTCCTCCAGGACAGAAACGTCTTTCCGCCGTACAAATAAGGCAAATGTCCACATTGCGAATCGGTGGATCACCTCGCCACAAATTGCGGTCGCCTCGTACAACTAGGCGGAGAGACATAACGAACTGCTGCGGTGCATCTATTTCAGTCTAGAGAGAAGATTCAGCTTCATGGAGAACAAGAGGATCAAACTCCATAGGGTAACAACAAAAATAGAGGACGCATGCGCAAAAATATTAATAGATATGCTCATAGCAACTTATTTACATATCAGTTCTAACAGATCATACAGAGTGGTTTACAGAATAAATCGCCATTATAGAAATGGAATCACGTCCCAACCTAACCTCAAAACTACGGAGAAGCTGAAGTACGAGACAATGGCGAGTGAAAGAACAGATTAGAGAGAATGCCGGTGGGTGTAACTCCCATTTTTCTTACACGGGGTGGGTTGATGACGAAGTTTAGTAAAGGTTATAGAAAAGAACTGGAAATTCGGAAAGGAGACACTTCGCTTATATCCAATCCATAGTACTGAAAAAATGATATCCAGAAAAGAAAGAAGCGGAGACAAAGTCGGTTCTGAGAGAACGAGGCCATTGATTGGGTGGTGGACATAGACAGTAATTGTTGGAGGATTGGGTCGAACTCAGGTGGAGGCCAGCAGACCCTGCCTGGGGAAAACGCCGATTGTTTCAATAGATAAGAGTGGGTTTTTTTAGTAAATTATATGTTAATATGAGTTCATTCTCTCATAGAAAAATAAAAATGTATGAAATCGTGGAAAATAAATTCATTATTTTACAATAAACAAGACTTTTGAATTATAATATTGGCTATGTGAGCTACCTTCTCCGCTTTTATATTAACCTCTTTACTTTGAAATCTCCCCAAAGAATCTTAGATACGGCTAAAATGTCTCAATAAAGATTTATGTGTTTTCTTTTCGGATGTCAAAATGTATAATTGTAGGAAAATATTATCTACTATGAAAGTGGTGTCGCCACCTTTATATTTTCTTTTTTTTTTTTTTAGTTAGCAGTTGGAAAAATTGCGTTCTCACGCACTTTTGGCCTCAAATACCCGTTCTTTGATTTCTCAGGAAGGCTCTAGGACAACTTTTTTAGTCGTTATGGTACAGCCTTCACCGCATTGACGAGGGCCAAACAGCCTGAAATGCGTACGTGGTTGGTTTTTCTTGATATATCAAGAATTCAGGAATAATTAAAACCTAATGATCAGTTGATATTTATTCCAATAGATGGCGCTGCACGATCAGATGGCTTTTTCTAGGTTGGTATTATGTTTTAATTGTATCATTATTTGGTTAACCCTGGATGGAGCCTAAATAAGTCGGGTCAATATCATAATCCTTTTGTGCTTTCGTCAATAAATTTTAGTATGTTATTAAGGTGTACTTAATAACTTAAGTCACGAGTTTGTTATAAAAGCATCTTAAACGTTATTAATGATTTGTATATCGCTATTACTTCTCTCTGGTATTGAAATATATTTTTTATTTAAACAGTGTTTTAATAACTTCAGGCAGTTGGCGATCTATTGATGTGCACCAGGAACATGGGATTACCAATGTTTCCATTTGGGAAAATCCCGAGCGAAACCGGGTAATTCTTCCAAAGTTGACGACGGAGTCAGCACAAGGAACGGCGCGACGTATTCCGACACGAAGGTTGCTACTCAAGTCGTAAGCACTCGAGGGTTGCACGGGGCGGCGAGATTTCTTGCACCATCCCACGATGTTTTTTTTTTTTTTTTTTTAGAATTAACAAACACTGTAATCGATTGTGGACGTGTCGAATTAATAATGAATGAAGCTAAAAAAAAAAAAAACCTAAATTCGCCACAAACGAATTGCTACTATTTATATTCTTATCTAATATCAAGTTTGTGTTTGGGAAAGGTTTATCACTTCTCCCTGCACCGTAGTGGCCATTTGTCATAATAAAGGAAACCCGTATTGTAAATTCTAGCACTACAGTGCAACCGATCTCTAAGGAATTTACTGGGAAAATTTTGGGATGTAAAAGAAAAGAACTTGGCTGCCATTTCGGAGTGTTCTGAACCTTTCATTAAGGCTATTCTCTCATTCCGATGGTGATGACAAAAATTATGTTAAATGTTTGCAAAATTTGATGATTAGCAGAGCAATAATATATTGTGGCGAAGAAAATTTATATTGTAGCATGGTTTATTTGTTTGCATAATTTTTAAATTGTATAAATTTACATAAGTTTTTGTCATGAAGCTATATAATAGATACAATATAAGGTAGACAGTTAGAGAGAGTTCTCTTGGTTTACCTCTCCTCACGTTTATTTTTCAACGCGACAATATTTTATTATTTAATCTAATTATTCAATGAAAATACTCAACAGATTATATATATATATATATTAAAAACTAGCCGATGTGTACCCGGCTTCGCCCGGGTTTTATCAGAGTGAAAGTTTGCGTAACAAATATTATTGATAATAATATTCCAGAACACACAGAATATTATGATAATAATATTTGTTACATTATATATTTATATAATATTAGCGGATGTACCCGGCTTCGCCCGGGTTTTACCCGAGTAAAGGTTTGTCTAACGAACATTTGTTAAAACAATTCTCTATAAACTTATTAAAAAAAAAAAAAAGATATATTTTGATAATTTGAAACTCGTAAATTTGAATCTCTCGATAAAGTGAACATTTTTTCCCGGTCCCTTGAAAAATACTCGATAAGTTGAATAAAATCAATATTAATTTTGGTTCCCTCGGTAATTGGAAGTTAAAGGAATAGTATCTTGCCTTGGAATTGTATCATTATTCTTGTCTCAAATAAATTGCCGTGTCATCCTGAATTTTGTCTTTCCTAATTTTCTACATTACAAAATCATCGTTTTATCTAGTGAACATTTTTCCTGGTCCCTTGAAAAATACTCGATAACTAACTTTGACTTGTGCGCAATTAATAAGTAGAAAATCTTACTTTTGATAAATAATCTTTAAGATAATAAACTTAGTGATAATAAAACTTATAGATAAAAACTTGTTATCATCGTCGCAATGGTGGCGCTGCTTGCGAGTTAAATCTACAAATCTGCAAATAACTCTAAGGATATTCAAGAAATTATTTTTCAGAAACCTTCCCAGTACTATACTAAATAACTTCCCAAAGTTTCATGGCATTCCAATGAGTGGTTTGGTCAGGCATAAAGGACAGACACACACACATACATTCATTTTTATATCTATATATAGATATAAAATATATTTTTCGAGCAAACATATCTACTCTCTCTGCTGAATAGATTTTTTAAAAGATATATATAAATAAAAATATCTAGAGATATACTACATGATCTTAGCCAAAAGGCAGAGAAACAATATTTTATATATAAGTTACGAGCATCTTTCCTAATCCGTAAATCCGTCATCGGCCAGCCGACTCTGTCACGGTTTGCCGGCGCCCTCCTATTGGTCGGCTACGACCACGTGGCGCGACAGTGACCTTGAGTGACGTAATGCCCCCCCCCCCCCCCCCCCCCCCCCCAACTGCCGGCGGCGCGCGCCCGTTGGCTGCCGGCGAGCACGTGACCTCCCTGTGCGCGCGCATGGCGGGCGGTAGGCTATTCTATATACAGTTACGAGCGTCTTACCTACGGAAGCCAACAGTACATAGGCAGATAAAGCACATAGGCTATAGTTATTAACTAATATATGCATTTATTTAAGGCGCCAATTTATAATTGTAACAAATATTATTTGAATAAAAACATTCAATCGGGTAAAACACGGGGGTTGCCCGGGTCATTCGGCTAGTTTTATATATATAGAGATGACCTGGCTTCGTGTGTCTTCTGCTCGAGTGAATGTTTCGCTGGTAGAATTTTGTTCCTGCCTACTAAAAATTATTATCTGGCTTCGCCCGTGGTCTGCTTTAGTGAATATTCCACCTAAAGAATTTTGTTTATGTCAATCAAGCATGATACAGCAATATTGTCATCATCATTTCTGACAAAAAAAAATATTGTTGCTCAGTACTTGGTAATTCTAATTTTTCTTGGTTAAAAGTGCGACAAAAAAAAAAACTCTTACAGATTTAACTCTCTGTCCTGTTCAAATTTCAGCGAGATTTAGTTACATATTGAGGGCGTGCATAATCGACAAACATATACAGTCGAACCTCTTTAATTCAACACCCCAAGGGATCAGAGCTTTCGGTTGAAATAAAGGAAGTGTTGAATTAAAGTCAGATGATTAGGTAATCATCTAACTCGCTAAAATAATATATATTTTTAATAGCTTTGTAATATAAATTAATGATATTAATTGAACCCATTGTGTTATTTTACGAGGGTGAGTAGAAAAGTAAGGTCTTCTAGAGATAATTTCCGAACATGCGCTGCTAGGTGAAATCCGACAACACCGCTGCCTTCCTTGGTTCCCCCTCTACCGTCTAGAACCTTCCCGGTGACCTTGGGACCATCAGTCGCTGTCTGGCAGCCGTTCGCGATGGAGCTTCCCCTTAGCTCTCCCGCCAAGTGCGAGTTGCGCTCAGTTATACGCTTTTTAAATGCGAAAAATAATTCTCCGGTCGAAATTCACCATCAGTTAGTGGAAGTGTATGGTGAGAAGTGCATGGACATCAAAAATGTGCGGAAATGGTGCCGGGAGTTTAACGAGGGGCTTTATCCACGATAAACAGCGGTCTAGGCGGCCGAGTTTGCCGGAATCGACCGTGGCTCGAATCGACGAAATGGTGCGCGCAAACCGGCGGATAACCCTTGAAAGAGATCGAGGATGGCCTGAATGAAGATTGCAGCCACTTCTCCATGCACAAGATTGTGTCTGAGACCCTCGGCTACTGAAAGGTGTCCGCCAGTTGGGTCGACAAGTGACTCAAAGAGGCGGCGAGAGCTATTTCACAATAGTTTTAATTAACCCATGTTCCGGGGGCGTATAAATTTGTTAACGATCGATTAATATTATTTCCAAATAGTTTTTAAAAATATATATATAATATTACCTTTTTAAAAATATTCATCGTGTAAACAAAATACATGTAAAATTATTAACCAATCAAATTCATTTATCGTTGCGACCAGTGCGCCGCCAAGCGGTAAAAGGCTGGAACTAAGGCTTTTTAGTTTTTGAATAGCCTATATGTTAAACGAAATCTTCAGCTACCTACATGCGAAATTTCATAATGATTGATTCTGTAGATTTTGCGCAACGCGATAACAAACATCGATTTTGGATTTCATTTTTATAGATATAAGGATAAAGAAGGCATCTCCTGACCACGAGCACATGTGCTTTTTAGATGGCAGAGCCAAAAATCTTTTTGGTCGCAGTGGTTACAGCCTACTCCACGCTGACGAGCGCCAACAGCACGAAAAGTGTTCGTGGATGGCTTTTCTTGATTTATCAAGAAATTGGGTTGGCCAAATATCACGGAGCAAGCTAAATAAACGTTTAGTTCATTTTTGCTCCACTAGATGGCGCTCTGCCATCTAAAAAACACATGTGCTCGTGGTCAGGAGATGCCTTCTTTATTTTTAATATCAACACCTGACCCACTTATCTTTTATTTTTCTATTTATTTTTTTCATATATATATATCTATATAAATGAATAAAACAAAGCATAAATGAATAAAACAAAGCATCAAGGGCTGCGTATCTTTATTAGAACAATTATATACGAGCTTTCGGGCACATACGCCCTTCTACAGGAATTAATGAAACAATAATCCAACTAGTTTGAAATAAGATTTATATATAATTTAAATTTAACGTGCATATCCACGATACACGTGCATATCAATTTGCAAGGTATCCCATCAGACATGTGATATCTTATACTGTGAATGAATTTGTTTTATCTTATTTTATTTAGGTCTATTGAATTATATGCTTCTGGTAAATCAATTCTGCGATTTATACTGCTATATTGTTTGGACACTATTGCTTCAATTATTAATCTTTGATATTTGTTATTGATATTGTTGTAATGTACTTTAGGTTAATTTAAGTTAAATGTGTGTTCTGTTGAATTGGAGTGCTGTACTATTAATGATAATGGGTCATTTCTGTTTATGTTTCTTCTGTGTTCAATGATTCTATTATGTAATTTTCTTCCCGTCTCTCCCACATATTTGGCATTAGAGGTAGGATTTCTGTCCCGTTTTTCGCCAAAAAACTCCTCACCAAGTGCGCTGTGTGAGGGCGGGCATTGTCATGGTGTAGGATCTAGTCACCATTAGTCCATTTTTCTGGCCTTTTTTTTTCGAATCGCTTCCCTTAACGGCGAAGAATGCTCAAATACATTTCCTTAATAACTGTTTGGCCTGCAGGAAGCTACTCGTGATGAACAATGCCCTTGTTATCCAAAAAAGCGACCAGCAACACCTTGTTTCTGGATTTCAATATCCTGGATTTTTTGGGTCTAGGCTCACCCTGACCTCTCCACTCGGCAGATTGACGCTTGGTTTCAGGGTCATAGCCATAGACCCATGTCTTGTCGCCTGTGATTATCTTGTCTTTCCATTCCGGATCCGTTCTTGTCATTTCCAGCATGTCCTCACAGGTTGCAAGCCGACACAGTTTTTGCTCATTAGTGAGGAATCTTGGGATGAATTTTGCAGGAGTCTTTTTGAGCCTCAAATCTTCGGTTACGATCCTTCCAATCGTTGTTTTAGAGATGCCTGTGTCTTGCTCTAGCTCCAGCAAAGTGGTTCAAGGATTTTCTTTTATCAAATCGGTGAATTTTTGCACATTTTCATCAGTCCTTTGAAATGTTGGGCGTCCTTGACGAGGATCATCTTCAATGGAAATTCTGCCAGCTTTAAATCTAGAATGCCATTCAAAAACAGTTGTTCTCTTTGGGGCGTTATTGGGGAATGCTTTATTAAGCATTTCAAAAGTGTCGGTTGCTGATATTTGAAGTTTCACACAAAATTCTATGCAAATCCTCTGCTTCAATTTTTGTTCCATCGTAAAAATCGCCGCAGCGCAAGGTGTAACCTTTAAATAAATTAGAATAACTTTGGCGCGCGCGCACGTACCGCCTCGATATTGGTACCACCGTGTTGCCAGATATTTTTTCTATAATAAACTGTCAAATTTATTTACATTTTTCATTTATTTATTTTTTTTATGGACCCAGTCCGGGAACTTATGGGACATACCTTGTATATTCGGTTTGCCTGTTTTTTGTAATCGGGTTTCTTAAGATATCTGATAAGTTGGGAGAGTTGCTATAAAAGGTTTTTATTCCATATTTATCTAGTGTTCTAGAAATGTGGATGGATTTCGGGGAATATGGGATGTAGCAATTCTGCCTGTATATTTTAGTTTTTTGTGCTGACATGTTAGATGTGACCTGTGCTTGATAGAAATGTTTCAAAATAAATGTCTTGGGGTAACCAGCTGATGTCAAATTTTGGATAACGGTTTGCGTTTCTTGCGTTTTGTATTGATTTAAAGAACAATGAGTATAAATTCTTTTAGTTAATGTTTTCACTGTGTTAATTTTATGACTAATGGGGCAAAATGAATAAAATTTTATATAATTGGGGGTGAATGAAGGTTTGTAGTAAACTGTTGTTTGCAATCTATTGTCTATTTTAATTATTTTAAGATCTAAAAATGGCAATGTGCAATTTTCTTCTTTTTCTATTGTGAAACGTAAGCTATTGTTATAATTGTTGAGTGAGGCTAAGATGTTGGGAATCTGTTTTTCTGTACAAATGCAAAATATATCATCTATATATCGTCTGTATAACATTTAACTTAAATGAACCTAAAGTACATTACAACAATATCAATAACAAATATCAAAGATTAATAATTGAAGCAATAGTGTCCAAACAATATAGCAGTATAAATCGCAGAATTGATTTACCAGAAGCATATAATTCAATAGACCTAAATAAAATAAGATAAAACAAATTCATTCACAGCATAAGATATCACATGTCTGATGGGATACCTTGCAAGTTGATATGCACGTGTATCGTGGATATGCACATTAAATTTAAATTATATATAAATCTTATTTCAAACTAGTTGGATTATTGTTTTATTAATTCCTGTAGAAGGGCGTATGTGCCAGAAAGCTTGTATATAATTGTTCTAATGAAGATACGCAGCCCTTGATGCTTTGTTTTATTCATTTATAAATTGTACAGGGCTTTTTCAATTGATATATATATATTTAAAATGGCATATCCTGACCAGGAGCACATGTGCTTTACAGAAGGCAGAGCGCCATCTGGTGGAACAGAAATCAACTAAACATTGATTTAGCCTGTTCCCTGATATTTGGCCAACCCAATCTCTTGATAAATCAAGAAAAGCCATCCACGAACGCGTTTCGCGCTCGTCAGCGTGGAGTAGGTTGAACCACTGCGACCAAAAAAGATTTTTTGGTCCCAGTGGCTTCCCGAAAAACCAAGAAATGGGTATTTAAGGCCAAACTTGCATGAATACGCTTAGCACATTAAAAAACGAAATAAAAAAAATAAAAGATAAAAAGATCAGGTGTTGAAATCAATATTGTCAAATAGCTCCATCCAGATGGGACAACTGTCAATCATCCCTGGACCCCGGGAGGGGGGAAGCTGATATGTAAATAAGGAAAACGGGACGGTGGCTAACGCCGTTCATTTTAGGATTAACTTTTAACTTGGGTAAGTTGTACAAAACTCTCTCTCCCTACAAATACCCCTTGTAATAAATTATTTATTCCCAAATTTGCCCTTGCTTTATTTATCTCCGCGACATATTTTGGTGGAGACGCTGGGTAGCGTGACGGAACTTCGAAGAAGTCGACGTCTACAGGAACGTGAACCAATTCTTCAACCTTTGCCACAACGAATAGAAATGGAAGACGACCACAGACTTACTGTTAACGGATCCTACCTCCCTTGTCAACGCCAACGAGATCCTTCTACCTTTTCTGGAGATGGAAATATAAACCCTGGACAGTGGTTGAAAGAGTACGAGAGAGTTTCGAAGTACAACAGATGGGATGAGACCATGAAGCTTGCCAACGTCGTATTTTACTTGAACGGAACTGCTGGAAGGTGGTTTGATAATAACGAAGAATCACTCAACTCGTGGAGAAGCTTTGAAGACGCATTCCGCGGTGTGTTCGGACTGCAGGAGGATTCTGCTCGACGCGCCGAGGAAGTTCTGAAGTCAAGAGCACAGAAGGCCGAAGAATCCAGCGAGTCATACATCCAGGAGATTCTTAGTCTCTGCCACCAGGTGAACCCTCGCATGGAAGAAGGTGAGATAGTTGCTCACATTATAAAGGGAATTTCGGAGGACACATACCAGGTATTGGTGGCGAAAGACATACAGACGGTAGATGAGATCCTGAAGTTCTGCCGTCATCTGACAACCGTCAAGCAGCGCCGGATCGGCCGTACGAAATTCGCCAGGTTGTCAAACGTAATGCCCATTTCGTGTGTTGACGACTCAGACGACTTGGCCGGCTTAATTCGCCGCATCGTTAGAGAAGAGATACAAAAGGTTTTCTCAGCACCTGAAGTGATCAATCCTCTCCGAGAGGTGAACGCCCTGGAACAGACTGTGAGGGAAGAGGTCAGCCGTGCTCTACAACCTACCAGACCACAAGTCAACGTGGTACAACAACAACCACGAACGCCCTATTATAATATCGACCGACCAACCCAACCCAAGAAGACGGAACATTGGAGAACCTACGACGACAAACCTATCTGCTTCCACTGCGGACGACCCAGACATGTCGTCCGTTATTGTAGGGAACGACGGCAGGTCTTCGCTGAAGCCAGGACAAGGAATGGCGGAGAAGGAAGAAATGTTGGATTTTCGAGTCGACCCCCGAGATATGACGCCGACGACGACTATGTAACGCCCCAAACCTCGACGTACTTCTACCGGAGCTCTTCCCCACATCCAAGCCGCGCAAGGTCGCCAGCCTGAAGACAATCCCAGTCGCCAACCCGTCGTTTCAGCCGTTCTCCCAAGCCTCAGAATGTGAAAAACTAAGTGGAGCGGCTTCTAACGGGGGTGAGGTCGCCATTGAGGAAAATCCTCCAGGGTATATCGCCGCTAAATTAAAAGAAAATTTTGTTATGGTCGAAATAAATGGACGCAAAATTAAAGCATTGGTGGATTCAGGAGCCGACTTTTCTGTTATTTCAGACAAATTTCGACGCGAACTAAAGACACCTCTCTTCAAAGAACCAGGTCCCATTCTTAAAGCCGCAAATAAAAATTTAATAGAGACCCTAGGAAAATGTGTCCTGAACATAGAAGTTAATGGTCTGAAGATATCCTTTGAATTCGTTGTTATGGTGGAATGCAGCCATGGCATCATATTCGGATGGGACTTCTTCAAGGCCACCGAAGCCGTCATTGATTGTGGCAGAAATGAACTCCATCTCGGGGAAACCTCCGTCCTGGAATCTCGAGAGGAGGAAAACCAGAGATTGTTTGCTTCCGACGACTTTGTCATCCCGCCTAAATCAATAAAGAAGATCAGTGTGATAAACGAAGAAGTATGCGGTGTTAGAGATGTTTTAGTCTCAACTTCTAAGGACTTATTATTAAGAAAAGAAGTTCTTATACCAAACTCATTGGTTACATTTCGACACGGCCGAGGTAGCATTTGGGTGGCGAATGGAGCGTCTTGGCCGCAACTGATTCCATCAGGAATGGATATGTGCACCATGGAAAGTTATGAGAAATGGAATATCTGCAGTCTTATTGAATCCAGCGATAAGTTACAAGAAACACAGCTAAAGTCACGTGAATGGTCACAGAAGATAAACCTTACTCTAGATCCAGGGCTGTCTGAAATTCAAAGGTTACAGCTTGTTTCATGCCTTGACGAGTTTATCGACATATTTGACTTTGGGAGTACTTCTATTAAGCCCACCAGTACTGTGAAGCGCAAGATAAACACAGGAGACCACTCTCCTATCAAACAGAGGCCCTATAGAGTAGCACCAAGTGAACGACGACTAATTCAAGATGAAGTGAACAAGATGATTGAAAATCACATCGTGAAGCCCTCTGAAAGTCCTTGGTCATCTCCAGTTATTCTAGTTCGAAAGAAAGACGGGACCTGGAGATTCTGCGTAGATTACCGTCGATTAAATAAGATAACAAAAAAAGATGTTTACCCTCTGCCACGCATTGACGATGCCTTGGATAGTTTAGCCGGCTCTAGTTACTTCTCCACGATGGATCTTCGGTCCGGGTATTGGCAGATTGAAGTGGACGAAAAAGACAGGGAGAAAACTGCTTTCATCACTCCAGATGGGTTGTATGAATTCCAAGTAATGCCTTTCGGTCTTTGTAACGCTCCAGCAACGTTTGAAAGGATGATAGATAGTGTTCTGGGCAGTCTTAAATGGAACATGTGCCTTTGCTACCTGGACGACATCGTAGTTTACGCACCTACCTTTGAGGAACATCTACGTCGTCTACAACTTGTATTAAGCTGCATCCAGAAAGCTGGACTAAGCTTGAACCACAAAAAGTGTCTTTTTGGATCAAGGAGGATAAAGATTCTGGGACACCTTGTTGACGCCAATGGAATTCATCCAGATCCAGATAAAGTTGAAGCCGTCTCTAAATTTCCGAGGCCAAGGAATATCTCTGAACTGAGGAGCTTTCTTGGATTATGTTCCTATTAACGAAGATTTATTGAGAACTTTGCCGACAAAGCTAGATCTTTGCATGACCTACTGAAGACTGAAAAACAATTTTATTGGGATGCAGCTCAAGAGAAAGCGTTTGAAGTCCTTAAAACAGCTCTAATTTCAGAGCCTGTCTTAGGACACTTTGATGAATCCGCTGATACCCATCTACACACGGATGCAAGCGGACATGGTACGGAGGGTGTTTCCTTTCAAATGAAACGATTTTCGAGCGCTCGCGTTTTGCACGTGCAGGCATGCTGCACACGACACTGGTTCCAATAGATCTAGAATCTTCTGGAGAATTCATTTTCATCAGGTATCATGATTTTTGCAACATGGGGGGAGAGAGACTAACGCTCCAAGTCGAACAAACAATTCGGACCCTTTCCAAAGAAGGAAACAGTTATAGCGTCATAGTGAAAAAGCTAAAAGCAGAAGGACTAGATGTTGGCAAAGCTACAATATGTAGGGTAGTAAATGGCATCGGAAAGAAAAGGGAAGCTGAATCCAATGGGCAAAAATTTCAAGTCGATCGACCACGTCCGGTGCGGACCCCCGCCACGGTTTCCAAGGTAAAGCGGCTAGCAACTACTGAAAATCCACCATCTCAGCGCCAACTTTCCAGAATGTGTGGAACATCGCTAAAAACGATAAATAACATCATTCACAAAGATTTGGAACTGGATACCCGACGAAAAGGCAAGGTTCACAAGCTCACCCCTTTCCACATGAAAAACCGTGCAACGAATGCCCGGAAGCTCTACGAGGAACACCTGGCCGGTTCCAGATCGGAATATACTGCAACATTGGACGAAGCATGGATGTATGTGACGTATTGCAATGGAATCCAGAAGATCTGTTACATCAAAAGAGGCAATCAGGTCCCGGATAATTGGGTTCACCAATGCTCCGAAACTTTCCCTAAAGGTTTCATGGTTGTCGGGGTAATGACTGGCCGTGGAGTCCTTCCGCTCATAAAGGTTCCATCGAAGGTGAAGGTGAACTCAGAATTCTATATAGAATGCGTTCTGAAACCTGTCATCGAACAACTGAAGGACCTTTACCCAGGGGAAATGGACAAAGTGTTCCTTCATCACGACAAAGCCTCTTCCCATACCTCCAACAAAACCCAACAGTTCCTACAAGAAATGAAGGACACCCTAGGCCTAAATTTTATCAGGAACTCGGACATTCCAGTGAAGTCTCCCGACGCCAGCCCACTGGATTTTTACGGGTTCGGTATGTTGAAACAACGGCTCTTCAACCGACGTCCCAAAACTGAGGCCGGACTTTGGAAAGCCGCACAAGAGGAGTGGTCGAATGTTTCGCTCTCCAAAGTCAAGGAAGTGTTCGCAGCTTGGAAAGTCCGATGCAGGGAGATAGCCAAGAAGAAGGGGAAGCACATAGAACACATGAAAAAAATTCACGTTCGAAAAATAAAGTTCTAACGGACGTTTGAAATCGTTTCATTTGAAAGGAAACACCCTCTGTATCGGAGCTGTTCTTCTACAAATACAAGGTGGAAAGGAGCGGCCTATAGCTTATGCATCTAGAAGCTTGACAAAGGCTGAAAATAACTATTCTACAACGGAAAAAGAATGCCTTGCTGTAGTCTGGTCTATTAGCAAATTCCGCCCATATTTGTTTGGTCGACCATTCACGGTTGTCACTGACCATCATTCTCTATGTTGGTTGGTAGGACAGAAAGATCCTTCTGGCCGTTTGGCAAGATGGGCGCTGAAGTTGCAAGAATTTGAGGTGACCGTTATCTACAAGAGCGGACGCAAACATAAGGATGCCGATTGTCTGTCAAGGAGCCCGCTTGAGAACGATCCACCAAGTGCTGTGATGTCACTAACCAACGTCGATATAGAGCAGACTAAAGACCCGGATTTAGCTAAAATAATCGATAATTTAAACTCTGGCTACACCAGAAAGGAATTCAGCATTATCGACGGCATATTATACAAGAAAAACTATAGCACAACTGGAAGACCCTGGCTTATGATGATCCCTAAGCACTTAAGATCGGAAGTTATGGCAGATTTACATGACGCTCCTACAGCTGGGCATTTGGGTTTCGCCCGAACGTATGACAAAGTCAAGAAACGATTCTATTGGCCTGGCCTTTATAGAACTGTTCGCCAATATGTAAGCCATTGTCGGGAGTGTCAACGAAGGAAGAAATTACCTCGACGTCCGGCTGGACAACTTGTATCCATACCGCCCGTAGAAAAGCCATTCTATAAGGTCGGGGTCGATCTCCTTGGAAGATTTCCAGTTTCTAAAGATGGAAACCGTTGGATCATTGTGTGCACCGATTATATGACAAGGTATGCCATAACGAAAGCGATCCCAGACGGAGGAGCAATCGAAACAGCTAAGTTCCTGGTTGAAGATGTTATCTTGAAGCATGGAGCTCCTAGAGAAATGATAACAGAGATCGCGGAAGAAATTTCATTTCTCAAGTAATAAAAGAGATCAATGCTCTGTGCGGAATTGTGCACAGATTTACAACGGCCTACCATCCCCAGACCAACGGCCTGACTGAAAGGTTCAACAATACTCTGGGAGACATGTTGTCCATGTACACAGGTGTCGAGCAGAAGGACTGGGACCAAGTTTTACCCTACGTGACTTTTGCTTACAACACTGCTAAACAGGAGGCGACCGGCTACACTCTGTTCTTTCTTGTCCACGCCCGCGAGGCCGAGACCTACATCGATGCCGTACTACCCTACCTACCAGATGAGATCTCTGACGACTACGTTGGGGAACTTGTGACCAGAGCTTAGGAAGCGCGTCAACTCTCCCGATCACGCCTTCTACAATCACAGGCGAAAGACCGTAGACTTTACGACCAGAAACATACTCCAGTCTATTACCAGAAGGATGATCTTGTGTGGGTTTTTACTCCCATCCGAAAAGTAGGGCTCTCAGAAAAGCTACTGAAGAGATACTTCGGTCCCTACAAGGTGACCAAGAAGCTTTCAGAAGTTACGTATGAAGTAGAGCCCGTGGACCCGTCTCCCCGATCACGGAAATCCAAGGATATCGTTCATGTCATTCGGATGAAGCCCTACCTGGACCCTGAAGAACAACATTCCATTCTGCTAGGGAACACAGGCCGTGATAGATTTCCTTCCAGAACAAGGGCTGAGACAAGCTAATCAGCGGGTCGCTGTTTTTTCTAAAGAGGGAGTAATGTCAAATAGCTCCATCCAGATGGGACAACTGTCAATCATCCCTGGACCCCGGGAGGGGGGAAGCTGATATGTAAATAAGGAAAACGGGACGGTGGCTAATGCCGTTCATTTTAGGATTAACTTTTAACTTGGGTAAGTTGTACAAAACTCTCTCTCCCTACAAATACCCCTTGTAATAAATTATTTATTCCCAAATTTGCCCTTGCTTTATTTATCTCTGCGACAATATTAAAAATGGCATATCCTGACCAGGAGCACATGTGCTTTACAGAAGGCAGAGCGCCATCTGGTGGAACAGAAATCAACTAAACATTGATTTAGCCTGTTCCCTGATATTTGGCCAACCCAATCTCTTGATAAATCAAGAAAAGCCATCCACGAACGCGTTTTGCGCTCGTCAGCGTGGAGTGGGTTGAACCACTGCGACCAAAAAAGATTTTTTGGTCCCAGTGGCTTCCCGAAAAACCAAGAAATGGGTATTTAAGGCCAAACTTGCATGAATACGCTTAGCACATTAAAAAATGAAATAAAAAAATAAAAGATAAAAAGATCAGGTGTTGAAATCAATATTAAAAATGGCATATCCTGACCAGGAGCACATGTGCTTTACAGAAGGCAGAGCGCCATCTGGTGGAACAGAAATCAACTAAACATTGATTTAGCCTGTTCCCTGATATTTGACCAACCCAATCTCTTGATAAATCAAGAAATGGCTTTTCTTGATTGCCATTTTTAATATTGATTTCAACACCTGATCTTTTTATCTTTTTTTTTTCTTTCGTTTTTTAAATAAATATATATATACTCTGTATTTGTAAAATCATCATAAAAATATTCCTTTGCTTGCTTGCTAGCTGTTGATAGTTTTGTTGACGTTTTGGTTGATAATTGTCGACTAGCCACGACTACTCATACTGTTGGACACCAGCCAGCGCCGCCACTCAAGTATAACACGTGACCAGAAGGATGACGTCGCCCCCCCCCCCCCCTTCTCCAACTGACTGTAAAAGTTTTAGCCTAACGACGCTGTTGTTTGTTTACCTTCTACGGAGGATGTAACCTCTTTGTTTCCTCTCTTTCCCTTTTTAATCTTTATATAACCTATGCTTTAATAAATCAGTTAGTGCAAGGCTCTTGTCCTAAGTGTAACCAAGTACCTTGTCTACACCCCTACAAGAAAAGATTATGAGACTGATTGGAGCTGCCTGAAGCATTGAACGGTAAGCCTATTTTTGTTCTCTCTCCCCCCCTTCAGTGGACGCCATCTTATAATGGAAGCTAACGAAAGTTTAACGAAAATTACCAAGCTAAATGGATTAAACTATTCCTCATGGAGCTTCCAAATTAAGCTCATTCTGATGGACAATGACTTATGGTCAATTGTTGACCCAGGCGAAGTCAAACCCGAGGGAGGGGATGTTGGTCTAATCAACAAATTTAATACGAGGCAGAATAAGGCTCTAGCAAAGATATGTCTCTCTATTGGTGAGGAGCAGCAGAACCATATCAGACATCTAAATTCCCCCAAAGAAGTTTGGGATGAATTACAAAGACTTTATGCACCCAGGGATAGCAAACACAGAATTCTTCAACTGCGTCGAAAGTTGTACTCCCAGAAATTCTGTCAACATGCGAACATGAATGCCTATTTGGGAAGCATAAATCTAATAGTGAGTGAACTCACAGGTGTAGGGGATAAAATTGAAGACGGTGATCTAAGCATGCTAATTCTTTGTGGAATGCCCGAAGACTGGGATAATGTTATATCAACAATGTGTAACTTACCAGAGTCAGAGTTCACCAGTGCCAACATCAGACGTAAATTGTTAGCTGAGGCAGAGCGCCGGTATGCTACAACAAATGAAGGGATGGGTGCACTGTCAGTCAGGAACTCTAACAAGAAACAATTCCCTCATGAACATCAAGGTTCTAAAACTGTTAGAAAATGTTTCGGATGTGGGAAAACAGGGCATATTGCACGGGACTGTTTCAAACTGAAAAAGAATAACGGTAAACAACAGGAAAAGGGAGCGATACATCAACATCACGAAGCAAAGAACTTGAATGTGATGTATAATGCAGCAGTTGTATCAGAAGAGGATACGTGGGTGATTGACTCAGGTGCCACGCATTATATGACTCCGAACAGAAGGTATTTTTCAACGTTGAATGACGAGAATGTAGGACAAGTGACCACCATTGATGGTACATCACATTCAAACATAGGAAGAGGTAATGCTCAAGTAGATCTGATCAACAATTCTGGACAACTTAGAAGCATAGTTGCTCAGAATGCAATGTTCGTACCTGGGATCAGACATGGTGTACTCTCTGTTCTACAAATTGTGGAAAATGGTCATGAGGTTATCTTCGACAAGAAGGGATGTCATATCTACGACAATGATCATAACTTGATGATCAGAGCAGAGAAGAGAGGAAGGCTCTATCTCGTCAGGACTGCTTTGTCCAGATTTCCAGAATCAGGAGAATGTTCAAATTCCATTGCTCAAACCAACAATTTTTGTAAATTCTCACTAAATTTATGGCATCAGAGACTCATGCATATCAACTATGACACCATAGTAGACATGATGAAAAGAGAAGTTGTCATTGGTTTGAACTGTCAGGCTGGAAAACCTGATAAGTGCTCTGATTGTATGATTGGAAAATCGACAAAAAGACCTTTCCTGAATTTGAGATCTACCAAGGAAACTCAGACACTAGCCCTTGTTCACTGTGATCTAATGGGACCGTTCAACATTGAGAGCTGGGGTGGATCAAGATTTGTCTTGACCATCATTGATGACGCATCAAGATATACAAGGGTATATTTCCTCAAAAGGAAGGGCGATACTCTAGAAAAATTCAAGGAATGGATGAAAGAAGCTGAAAATCAGACGGGATTTTCTCTCAAGAGGATCCGTACAGATAACGGACTAGAGTTCTGTTCATCTCCTTGGGATATTTTCACGAAGGCCCATAGTATAGTACATGAACGCACCATGGTCTACACACCTGAACAGAATGGTGTCGCCGAACGCATGAATAGGACTTTGCTGAACTTAGTGAGGAGTACTGTGAACAGTTGCAATCTGCCAACCGCCTCTTGGGCAGAGCTCACCAACACAGCAGCATACTTAAGAAATCGTGTTACAAACAGACACAATGAAGAGAAAACGCCTTTTGAATTGTGGTTTGGAAAAAGACCTGCTCTGCAACATCTGAGAGCAATCGGCTGCGAAACCTTTGTTCATGTTCCAAAACAAAGAAGGAATTCGAAGCTTCAGCCAAGAGCCACTAAAGGAATTCTCGTGGGTTATTCTCTACAGGGACGAGGTTGGAGAATCTGGATTCCTGAAAAACGCCAAGTGGTGGAATCTAGAAATTGTGTATTCAAAGAAGAAATCCTCTATAAACAGCCCAAAAGAGAAAGGGATACTCTACCATCTGTCCATTTCTCCTCGAAAGAGGCCTCCTTTCAAGAAGAAAGTAATGCAGATCAACCAGTAGACCGAGAAACTGAAGAACTGATTGGAACTACAGGTGGAATAGATCAGCTATCTGAGACTCTCCCAGAGAACCTGAGAAGCCATCCAATGACACTCCGAAGTCATGGAAAGACGGCAGAATCTCCGGAAGAGGATAATAGTGGTGGACAGATAAATGCCACAAGTGCAGAGGACAATAACCCCACTTATGAAGAAGCCATGAACAGCCCTGAGGGAGTTAATTGGATAGAAGCCATTGAAGAAGAAAGGGAATCGCTCGAAAGACATGATGTATGGCAACTGCAGGAATTGCCGAAAGGTATCAAACCTTTAAAATGTAGATGGGTACTAAATAAGAAAATCAATGCAGTGGATGGTACCACTAGATACAAAGCACATCTAGTCGCCAAAGGCTTCACTCAACGTAGAGGAATTGACTACAACGAAGTCTATACTCCTGTTTCCAGTTTTGAAACTATAAGGCTATTAACGGCGATAGCAACAGAAAAGGACTGGTTCATTGACCAATTCGACGTGAAGAGTGCTTATCTTCATGGGACACTCAATGAGACTATTTACATGGAACAACCTGAATGCTTCAAGAAACCAGGAGAAGAAAACTTGTTCTGCAAGCTTAAGAAATCAATCTATGGATTAAAACAGAGCGGAAGATGCTGGAATAAATTCTTAAACAAACAACTTCATGAAATAGGATTCCAACGTAACCCAATTGATCCAAGCATCTACGAAGTTGAACTTGAAGAAGGAAGGATCATTCTCTCAATCTATGTGGATGACATCTTTGCCATTTCAGAGAATCAAGCAGCGAGAAACAAATGCAGAGAACTCTTAAATTCCAGTTTTGAAGTGAAGTATCTAGGACCAATTTCTCATATGCTAGGAGTATCCTTCAAGAAGTCAGAAGATGGAAGTATGACTCTTTCTCAAAGTAACTACATAGAAGAACTGCTTCAACGTTTCAGACTACAGGATGCAAAAGGTGTCTCGACTCCAATGGAAACCAATCTTACCTGAGTGTAAGGAAAAATGGAAATTCCAATGAGCGGTTTCCATACCATGAACTGATCGGAGGACTGTCATACCTTTCTCAGAGAACCAGGCCCGACATCGCCTACGCAGTCGGGACCCTATCCAGATACTGTGATAACTACACAAGAAAACACTGGGAAGCTGGGAAACGCGTGCTGCGTTATCTGAAGAGCACCAAGGACTTTGGCATAACTTACAGATCCACTGGCAAACCTTTGATTGCCTTTTCGGATGCAAGTTGGGCCTCAGACATTGTAGACCGAAAAGGAGTATCTGGACATCTCAACATTTTAGCTGGAGCACCAATAATTTGGAGAAGCACCAAACAAACAGTTACCGCTTTGAGTACTATGGAATCGGAATACATTGCACTGTCATCAGCTGTGAAGGACATCACATGGGTACGGAATCTGATGGAACAGCTGAAAATGTCAAGTTTGATTTGTGGAGAAACAAAAGTATTCTGCAACAACCAAGCTGCAATTTCCCATGCGGAAAATTACATCAACAAATCGAAAACTAGACATTTTGTCGTAAAGTACCATTTTGTTCGAGAAAAGATCTCAGAAGAAGCAATCGAACTTTTCTACACTCCGAGTGCTGAGAACCCTGCTGACTTCCTTACCAAGCCTCTTGCTAGAAGCCAGCATGAAAAGTACTGTAGAGCGCTGATGGACTATCGGAATAAACGTCCAGCTGAAGTTTTTTTCCGGGAGGGAATATGTTGGACACCAGCCAGCGCCGCCACTCAAGTATAACACGTGACCGGAAGGATGACGTCGCCCCCCCCCCTTCTCCAACTGACTGTAAAAGTTTTAGCCTAACGACGCTGTTGTTTGTTTACCTTCTACGGAGGATGTAACCTCTTTGTTTCCTCTCTTTCCCTTTTTAATCTTTATATAACCTATGCTTTAATAAATTAGTTAGTGCAAGGCTCTTGTCCTAAGTGTAACCAAGTACCTTGTCTACACCCCTACAAGACATACCATCATTGCACGTTTCAGAACCTTTATTGCAACTTTTCATAGAATAAAGAAAAAGGAATTGTTTAATGAGTGAAGAGGTAAAAATATTTCTTTTTTGAGCTCTAACAATCAATATACAATACTTCGCCCATGTATAGGCAAAACCCAACACAAAAAATGCTAGAAATGTGCTAGAGGTATTGTATAATTACTGTTCTTACAGGAATGGATCAGATGTCAAACAGAAAAGGCTGCTTCAACAACCTGAAACATAACTCTTGTGGCCTGCTGAGGTTCTATTCTGATTAATACAACTTTGACTTTGACCAAAGCGTAAATCCCAGGATCTGTAAACACCACTCGGAGGTACCTGCCACGAAGCACACAAAATTTCCTGCTCCGTGATCATCCTTGGCGTTATCAGCAGTGAAGGTAGTCATGTATTCCCATTTCTTTGAGAACGCTGACATCAATATCCTGGAGACTGTTGTGATGGAGTTGAGAAGGGATGAGAGCAGAAAGGAAGTATGTCTTCCAACAGGACTCAGCTCCAGCTCACAAGGCAAAAAAGACAATCGTGGCCGACACTTAATGTCCCCAATAACTGGAGTCCTGATATTTGGTCCCTCAGACTGTAACCCCTTATGTATTGTTGAGAGAGATGTAGCTCCCCACAACACCATCCATCTGTCAAGAAGGCGGTTCACACAGAGAGATGATCCAATGGACAAGGTCATCGCCAAGGCCTGTGCCTCATTCTGTACTCTCCTGGAGACTGTTGTAGCTAATAATAAAAATTACATTGAATTAATCAAAACCATATTATTTTATCTACTACTGTGCCAAATTCCATTTACCTGCGTGCAATGAATTTCAGTTAAAATTCCATTGTGGTTATTCACAATTTACCTGATACACCCGGTATAAACTCAATATTTTTTATGAATATTGGAAATGTGTGTCATGGACATCTACGACAAACTTCCCATTTTTCTACATTTGAGTAACTTTAAATTGATCGTTAAAAGGTCAAGGTATTCGGTTTTATATACTGGATGGCCCATAAGTCTTGAAATTTTTAATAAAAAAAAACTAAAAAGGTTCGGGACTTATGGGCCATTGTGTATATAGGCAGAAATTTGAATAAAAATAAGCTTACACTCATCAACAAAACATAAGGAAGTTGTTAGCAAAAATATTGGGATTCAGACAATAACTCTGAAAGCTATTTAATTAATAATAATTGAAACACAGGGACCTTTATTGAAGAAGCCCGAGCTAACCAAATGTGAACAAAATTCCTGTCTCCTTAAAAAAAAAAAAAATTTCAGACTCTCGACTTCCTTAAATCCATTAGTGTATATACATTTTAAAATTAATTTATTAAGAATAAAAATTACACACTAAAATGTAATAAAAAATGGTAGTATAAACAGACAGTATATATATTTTTAAATTTTAAAATGTCTTGTGTAATGTTTTGTGAAACTTGCTAAGAAAGAAACTGGAGTTATTCTATCTTCCTACATAATGTAATATTTGTAATAAGCAATTATATAATCTTTCTCTACCTCGAGAGATTGTTAATGTTAAGCCAAAATGAATTTTCTTTTTTAATTCGATCTATGTGTAAACACTTCTCCCTCAGTGTTCCTCATCCCCACATTTGGGTTTGAGAAGCCTAAAAAGATACCTTTTCAAAATTTTATGGCCCGGTTCAAGACCAGAAAGCTCTTTTTTTCAATGCGTTTTTGTCTCTCACAGCCAATCAACTTGATTTCGGCATTAAACATCTCAATCTTTGCCCACGACTATCTTCCAATCTTAGAATTTTTTATTGAAATCTTAAAATTTATCACAATTGGAGTGATTTCAAAGTTATGATGGTCCGTTACAACCAGTCGCAATGTATCACTTTTCATCAGAGCCTGTCACCTAAGGATAACTCTGTCTAGACTTGCAGCTAATCATCCCCCCCTTGATTAACCACCTACTTAACATCTCTGCCTATTACCTTCTCTTGTTTTTTATATATGTATATTGAGTATACAAATCATTTGAGCATCACTTTTAAAACATTTTAATACATATAGCTTTTCCATTTTCACCCTATTATGTTATCTTTATTGAGCCCCAACTAATTTGCTGACAAATTATTTTCTCTCTCTCTCCTTAAACAATTTTCTATTACACCCTGTCTCACCATAGTGAGAGGTGTGAGCCAGGGGCATATGTCATATGTTATATATATACAGTAAAACCCCGCTAATATGAACCCTGGATACCTTCCCTTATAATGAACCCATGGCGATTCCCAATTCCATTCCATTGAAATTACCTTTGTTATAAAGAACTTTGAGATGTTTAAAATAACGAACTACCCATATAACAAACCTATTTTCGGTCCCAAAATGATAAAATCTATTAAAAATACTATGCTCATAACGAACTTAAAATTGTGATATAAAAATTTTTTAAAACAACAAAATTTTGAGCATGTTTCAGCTCGCGGATCGCGACTTCAAAACAAAAAATTTTGTTTGTTTTCATTTCCATTCTATTTTTGCTGTATGTTGTATAAATTTTTACACATTGTACTTTTATTTAATGAATATCTTTGCATTCGACAATTTTGAAATAGAATAAAAATACAAATGGCTTCCGAAATAAAGAAAAGAAACAAAGAGTGGCGTTCTAAAAAAAAAAAAAACAGTGGCAGCATGCCCTTTTAGAAGCATTCTATATCAAGTTTAACCTAGGCTAAAAAACAATTCCAAATAATTTTAAAGCCAGAAATGATTTGAATAACAGGTTAAAAACAAAATTTAATATACACTTCAGAAGAATATGTGGAAACTGGAATTGGAAGAAGAAAAACAGTTCCCCCAACCCGTATCTCGTGGGCCACAAACAAATCAAGTTATAAATTCTCAAAAACTACCACTACAGTTCTATTTTTAGAAAGGAAGCCTTGTTAGGTATATGACTCATTCAGGGTTTGCGGATATTCCCCCTGGACGGCCGTACCCCTTACCAATTTGGTGTTTGCAAATTGGCGTTTTTTATTTGCAATTTTACCGATCGCGCTATCGTATAAACATGTTTCGCGTCCCATTTTTCTGAATTAGATACTTTTGATTCATCCTCAATTGATTCAGAATACACAGAACTTTATTCCTTTGATGGAAATAACGATATTTTAAGACAATTCTGATTTTCTAATTTTGCTTTTCACTTTCAAACAACAAGGTTTCAAACAACAGGCTTTTTTTTCAAATAATTTAGTATTATTTGAGAAAGATGTTCTAAAATACTCTTATACCTTTCAAATATATAATTAATAATGTTTTGCCTAGGGGATTTGGCTTAATTTTTAAAAAAATGGCCAAACCGTGGCTATAGTGAATCAAAAGCTCTGTCCCATTGGGGTTCACTATAGAGGGGTTTTACTGTATATTGGAATGTTTTACATAAAACATCAAGCCTGATGTAACTTAAAATGGCATTCAACAAAGTACCACCAGAAAAGAAGGGCACAGCACCAGCGTCCCAAGACTCCTCCTCCATAGCTCACCTTCCCAGGTACTACCCCCTCTAAACTAGAGTAACCATGTTCCTATCTGTATGGTCTTGTCTTCAGGCTATTGCACTTCAATTCTGGCCCATTACTGCAAGTTGAACGAGGAGCCCACTGCTTCCATGCCGAATCCACACACATTAAAATATATATTTCAAATTACAAAATATATTATTTTTAACACTTTGAGGATGGACATTTCAGAGTTGAATGGTCCACTGGGCCGTAGGGAAATTGAGTTGTTTTTAAAATTGTTTTTAATAAAAAATAAAAAAATGTTTCAAAAATGCAATTTTCATTTTAATATAATCTAGAGTTTGAAATAATAAATAAAAAATCATATAAAAATAGTGTTTTATTATTATTTTTTTTAATTTTGATTAATTTTTATTGAGATTGTACAAAAGTATTATATAGACACAGTAAGTAGAGTTATCAGATAGGCTATTTACATATTCTATAAAATTTATTTCGAAATAAAACAATAAAAGAGTTACTTCCAATAGCTTATCTTGGTACGATAAACTATGAAGCAGCCTTCACACATACTCCTTATCATCTAACAAACTTATTTTAAGTAATTTTGAGTGGTAAATGTACTAGGTAAAAAGAGCAATAAGAAAGTGATAAAAGCGAACAAAGAAGAAAGATAGGCAGGCAATAGGAACTGCTGCGGTCTCACGTGTACATTAGCTGACATATAAGCTGATAGACAAGAAGGTATGGGACAAGATCCTGGTGGATGCAAATTTGTGTCAGCCACTGGTGATTTTATATCTAATTTTGAAAATTGTGGGCCCAAATTCGCATTCTTCGAGCTTGATACAAAATCGGCAAGGACGCAAATTCACAAACCTAGGGTCGAAAGTGTTGATATAAGTATTTTTGAAATTTTATTGATAGACAATTTTACTTTTGATAATTTTTCATTTGTCCGCTTACATATGAATATGTCTATTATAATTTCCAATTTTTTTTTCTTTCTTATTTTTTTTTTCTTATAATCTGTATATATTTACCATATGTATATAATCTTTCTCCATTTTTTTATTTCCCACTTTCATAGGTTTCTCCGTCTTGTAACGACAAGGAGAATCCTCTGTAAGACCTGTGTGCCTTAATAAAGGCTTTTGTGTGTATGTGTGTGTGAATATGTCTATTATATATAAAATCAATAAATGATGAAAGTGAAAGTATATGTTGTTTGGAGGTGTTCGCTAGTGTGAAAATACTTTCAATAGAAGGGCTATTTTGGCAATGAAAAATGACTTTTGTTTAGAGGTGTTTGCTAGCACGAACCACTAAGCCAGGTTCTAATGTAAGCACTTTTCTATCTAGGTGTTGTTGGATACCTTCATCCAAATTAAAGCTTCCACAGGTTACATATTTACCTGATGTAACTTGAAAATGGTAATCAATAAAGTACCACTGGAAAAGAAGGGAACGGCACTCAGTAAGGTCGTAGTTATGGTTCCAAGTTTTGTTAGATCATTTTTGAATAATTGAAGAAAATCTGAAGCTTCGAGCTCAATTTTACCTAGTATCTCAGCATAATAATATTTTTTTTTAAACAAGAAATCTGATAATGAGGAAGCATTTTGGCAAATCATTTGTACATTGACATATTAACCATTTCTCTTGCATCATATCATTTGGGAAGTAAAAGACATCAAGGGATGTTTCTTATATTACTCAAGTCCTCCAACAGGAATAACTATGCTACAATAGAAGGCTTGAGATGCATAAAGAAACATCCCTGAATACTTTTTCTTCACATAAATTATTTTTTCTTATTTGATAATGATTCATGAATTATTTCCTGATTATATTTGGGTTTTTTAACAATAATTTAAACCTCAATAAACCCAACCTGAATTTATAGCGAACCTTCCCTTTTAACAAAACTAAGGTAATCCCCAATTCCATTGAAAATCCATTGTTATAATGAACTTTGTAATTCTTAAAATATATAGCGACTACCCCTATAACAAACCTAATTTTAATTCTCAAAATAATAAATTCTAATTAAAATAATAGGCTTTAAAACAGAAAAATTAGCAGCATTATTTGCTTATATTTACGTTTTTGCCACACATTATATAGAAAATTTTAGATTGTTATTTACTAGAAAATCTTTGCAATCATCAAATTTTAAAAAGAATATGGCAAATGGCTATCTTTCTCAAAAAATATTTCAAGCAAAGAAAATGTGTTCTTAACACAAAGTATCACTAAAAATCAAAGCTATCAAAGTGAAACAGTGCAGGCAAAACTTCTGAACAAGTTTAAAATAAAGAAAATGTAACATATCTACTCAAAGAGATAGAAGGGTATTAATACCCTACTTTTGCCTCCGTTGTATGTGTTAGCGGGACATTCAGAAGAGTTCAACCTAGGATAAAAAACATCCAAATAAAAAGGGTCATGATGCAACAAAAATGTATTTTTTATGCCAGTGAACTATGGTGATTTTTAATTGGTGATTTAATCATCCTTAGATAATTGATTAATATTTTTTTATTTAATCAGATAAGGGAGGAAGCTCCGCCCAACAAAGAACAGAATTTGAAGAAGTTGTTTTTGAAGAGCCCCTAGAATGATTTAATATTGCATGGAATTTAGTTTTTGTTTGTAGCAATTATTAATACGGTTGAACTACATAGATTAGTATAGGCCTTTTTATTAGTTGTAATAAAAGTTATTTAAAATAATTTTATATATTTTTTAATATATAATTAATAATGCTTTGCCTAGGAATTGTCTTTATTAAACACATATAGGTTATAATACATTTTTGAGATGCGCTAGAGATTATTATTTGTTTGTTTAGAAGAATTATTGAGCACACATTAGGCTAATGGTATCCAGCCATTGTTATATTAAATAGTGAGTAGAGGTATAATCCTGTAATAAACTATTGTAACATTTTAGTTAATTATTTGATAAAGAAACTTTAAATCACTAATTTAACTGATAATTAAAGAAAAAATACCTGAGGTAAGTAGAATAAAGAAAACATGTATTTACATATTTACAAAAGATCCGGCCAAAGGACACCAGCAACAATGAATCCATATTGTCTAAAATGCGACATCTGGTGGTAGACTTACACAGTTTGTTATAATACACTGCGGCCTGTGATTGTAAAACGACACTTGAAGCTACACCGCATGAGTTTCTTTTCCACGAAAAATCAAATTTTTTATTTCAAGGTGAAATATAGACTATTTCTAACCTTTTTGGATGAGGTATGAAAGGATGAATTATGAAGAGTAATGACGAACGGAAAAATAAAAGTGTCCAGGGATGGGAAACGAACCCACAATGTTCCGCTTACCGGGCAGATGCCATGTCCACTAGGCTACCCTGGAAATGGCATCTGCCCAGTAAGCGGGACATTGTGGGTTCGATTCCCATCCCTGGACACTTTTATTTTTCCGGTCGTCATTACTCTTCATAATTAATCCTTTCATACCTCATCCAAAATGGTTAGAAATAGTCGATATTTCACCTTGAAATAAAAAATTTGATTTTTCGTGGAAAAGAAACTCATGCGGTGTAGCTTCAAGTGTCGTTTTACAGTTTGTTATAGAAAATATAATACAAAAAATAAAATAAGAAATCCTTATTTTCTTATATATAAATGTCAATGTCTGTTTCGTGATAAACTCAAAAACTACTGAACCAATTGGTACCAAATTTTGCATGTCGCTTTTTATAAACATGAGGAAATTTTTCAGCTACATTTTGATTAGCATTTTTGGCTATTTATTTTTTTCATTTGAAGAACTTTTTTTATGCGGAGTAAATACGAGGCGAAGTAACAACACCAGGCCAATTAAGCGACCAATGAGCATTCTACATTTTTTTTTCCAGTTGCTTTATCTTGTGGGCAGGCGGTTCATAGGTGGAATTGAAACAAAATATGGTTCCTCTGGCTGTTTCACACAATATGGCTCTAAATTTAAAGTGTGAAATGTTTGGGCATCACATAAATCTTCAGTCTGTATTTTGCCGGCTTACTTGTATGTACTGTTCTAAATGAGCAATATGCCCTCTAAATGCCTCCAACTTCTCATCAATGGTTCACCAATTGTATACATCTGGCTATATCTTGAATTTATGAAAGTAAATAATTCTCTAATTGGTGCAAATTTGTCACATTTTTTCCTTTCAGTTCTGCCTTTCATATTGTCAAACCTGATTTTTTGCAATAAAAATAAAAAAATATTTTTGAGTTTTGGTTTTCGAGTCACTTCCTTTATAAAAATGTGTTTGTGGGATAATTTCCTCATAATCTGAATATATTTCAGTGTCACTTCTAGGAAAATGTTCACTTAGATGATCTTCTTGATCTACTAAATATTACCTTTTTCCCTCCATTTTATATAGAATTATAGGCTGACAAATATATCAACCTATTATATTTTTTATTATTAATTTGAATCATTTAAAAAAAAACTATCAAAGAAAAATGCAACAAAAAAACTGAGTGCGCGCACCGGGTGATTTTTACCCGACAGTGACAACAGATGGAATTTCAGTGGGAGCTGTCCAAATGTGAAACCAAAACTTTACTCTAATTTATGAGTCATGAAGCTAAACGAAACCACGTCTCCGCCAGCCGTTTTTTTATTGGTTAATTATCCACTCAAATGTTGCCATGGGTAATTTTCACCTGGCACGCACAATGTCGGGTTAAAGCATTAACCCCATATGATATTTTTAAAACTTTATATATTAAATAATATATTTTTGAAATAGAAACCTCAATAGTGTTGAGTGGTGTAAACTTTGTCAACAGGGGTCATATATTGAGCACTCTTGTTTAGAAATATTCTGTGTTGTTTTCAAATAACTTTCTCCTTGAAAACACTTCTGTTTTATTTTCTCATACCTCTTTTGCAATAATAGGTTATTTACTTTGTAATTTATTTTTACTATTGTTTATTAAAATTTAAATAAGGATTTTTTTTATATATATGAATGGGAATTTTTTTTTTTTTTAAATGGCATCTGAATTTGTAGCTTGAAAATTGTCAAAGAGGCGGAAATTGTTAAAATGTAAATTCTAAATGTACGCTAGAATTGAAGATATTTTTTAAAATTATCGTTAACCCTTAATTACTGGCGTTCGGCTTGAAAGGCCGTGTGAAAATTTAAAATGTTTGCAAAAATTTCAAAATGCATTATTTTTCATTAAAATTTTAGGTAGCTTAATAAAATGCATCTATTTGAAGAACTTTGTATTTTAAGAGAAATCTATTTTGTATATCCCGAGTTATTCAATCAAACGGCCTTTAAAGCCGAGCGCCAGTAATTACGTTACTGGGAATTTTTGCGCCCCTATTATTGGCCGTTTTACTTTTGGTTTTGTAGACGTTCAAACGCACCAAATAAGTTGAGCCTTCGTTTTTTTTATTACCCTTGCTTTAATTACTGCATTCTAAATTGTGTTTTGTGATTGTAATTTCGTATAATATAATAGAATTTCTTCCCTAATTCTACAAACTAGTTCAGAAATTTTAAAATGGATTTTAGCAGGTTAGATGAGGAAGAATTTGAGGTAGAAGAAGTGGGAGGAAAATCTGTTGATGATGAATATTATGTAGAAAGAAGTGATCATGAAACAGATTCAGAACTAGTGCCGGATAATGAACGGCCACTAAATATAAATTAGCAAAATGATATATTTTTTGGTAAAGATGGAGTGACGGAACAAAAAAGCACCACCCTTAAGAATTAGGACAAGATCCATAAACATAATTACTCATCTTCCTGGACCCAAAGGACCTGCCAAAAATGTGAGTACTCCCATGGAAGCTTTTGAATTATTTATAACTATAAAAAAGATGATAGATAATTTAGTTATCTATACTAATCTTTTCATTTCTAAAATCAAAGACAGATACACTAGAGAACGCTGTGCTAAAGATACCAATTTTATTGAAATGATTATTGGGCTTCTATATCTTACAGGGGTAAAACGTGCTTCATGACAATCATATAAGGAAATATAGGCTGACGATGGGACTGGCATAGAAATATGTAGAGCTATAATGAGTGCAAAACGCCTTTTATTTCTTTTGAGATGCATCAGATTTGATGATATATCAAGTAGGGAAACTAGAAAGTCACTTGATAAACTTGCTGCTATTAGAGAAGTTTTTTCAAGACCTGGTTTACAATTTTCGAATAACGTATTCACCTGCCCAATATTGCACCATTGATGAGCAATTGGTGGGATTCAGAGGAAAATGTGGATTTCATCAATATATTCCAAGCAAGCCAAAATGATACGGAATTAAAATATTTTTACTTTCTGATGCTCGCACATATTTCACATCAAATATGGAAATATATGCCGGGAAACAGCCTGAAGGTCCCTACCAAAAGAGCAACTCGCTTGATGAAATTTTCAAGCATTTGGTGCAGCCAATATCTGGTACCTGTCGCAACATCACAACTGATAATTGGTATAGCAGTGTCTCATTGGCTGATTCTCTTCTAGAACACAAATTGACCTTGTGGTACAATCAGATCCAATAAAAGAGAAATCCCCCCCAGAATTTCTGCCAAACAAAAGGCGACCACAGTTTAGTTCCACTTTTGGATTTTCAAAAAACAAAACTTTGGAAAATCTGTTACATTACTCTCCACAATGAATTCGACCACAACAATTGATCAAGAAACTGCTGAACAACAAAAGCCCGAGATAATCACATTTTACAATATGACCAAAGGTGGTGTGGATGTAGTTGATCAGAAATGTGCCATGTATTCTGTTGGAAGAAGAACCAAAAGATGGCCCCTGTGTTTATTTTTTAACTTTTTGGATGTGGTTGCAATAAATTCAGCAGTAATTTATAAAGCTGTCAAGCAAGACGGTGGAATGGCTCGAAAAGATTTTATAAAGCAGCTTGCTCTACAACTAATGAGAGATGCCTTGAATATGAGAAATCAAACCAAAAATTTGTCAAGAGATCTGCAAGTATTAATTCAGAAGCTTGCTGGCACTTCATCACTTGAGGTAGGCAAATATTTATTTGATGTTTATACGAAATATCAATAACGTGTGTTCTCTAGGAATCCACAAGCTGCAGTCCTTGTCCCAAAAAACGCAAAAGATGCTACCTATGTAAAAAAGATCGTCGTACTCAAATACAATGCAAAAAATGCAAAGAACCAATCTGCAAAGACCATTCTATTGAAATATGCTTGAATTGTGCACCTAATCTTGAATAAAATATTTTAGATAGAAATTTTAAAAATATATATATAGAATTATGTAGATATTTAGATAGAAAGATTTTCTTGTATATTTTCATTTAATTTTGTTTAGAGCTCTGTTTATTCGGAAAAAAAAAAACAAAATATTTATTCTTTGGAAATTATATGTATACGTTTAATTTCTTTTTAATATTATAATTAACATGGTTTATTATTGATTTTAAAAGTCGGCCTGAGAGAGGCCGAACGCCAGTAATTGTGTAACTAAATTAGGCGCCAGTAACTAAGGATTAATACAATAGACACAAGGTGATTATACAATCTAACATCTTTAATGCGACATACCAAGGGATCAAAATACAGTAAAACCCCTCTATAGTGAACCCCAATGGGACAGAGCTTTTGGTTCACTATAGCCACGGTTCACTATAGCCACGGTTTGGCTATTTTTTTTTACTTTTCAAAAATTTTAGACTGTATAATTAAAAAACAGCCATACACACAAGAAGAGGCTGCCTCTTAATAGTGGTCACTTTATTTTAATTCCCTTAATTGACTAATTTCCTTATATTAATACTGAATAATAATAGAAATCATTAGATAATAGGTTCTTCTTATGATTAACATACATGTACCTCTATGTCTAAGTTAAAAATCAAGACAAATCCTAGGCAAAGTTTCATTAAATATATATTCAAAGATATGAAATGATTTTAAAACATCATTATCACATTATATAATACAATTTTTACTTGAAAAAAATGGCTCTAATACCTTATTGTTTCAAAGCATTCTTCCAAGCATTGCACCATTCAAATAAAGTTAGTGTTTTTCTTCCATTTCATGTTTCCCCATATTCTTCTAGGTCTAGATTTCGTTTTTTTTTTTAACCTGCCATGCAAAACATTGCTGACTTTAAAATCACCATAGTTAATGGCATAAAAATAATTTTTGTTTCATCACGGGACCGTTTATTTGGACTTTTTTTTTTTTAAGTTCTAAAACGTACGATCGCGGCAGAAGTTGAAGTTGATTCCTCTTTGTAACAATTTTTAATAACTTTATATTTTATCTTTTATAATAGAAAAGTTATATTCTCTTATTTTAATATGTTCTTAACATTTTGCCTATGTTGTTTCACTTTGAAAAGTTCTGAAAATGGCCTTTTTTTTTTTTAATGAAATAATGCTTTTGTTTTTAAAATGCCTTTGTTTTCTTCATTTTGGAAGCCATTTGCATTTTTTATATTTCAAATTTAATGGATGCAAAGATATTCTAATTAATAAAAAGTGTAATGTGTAAAAATTTATACAACATACAGCAAAAATAAAGTGCAAAAATCAACACAAACAATGCCGCTAAATTTATTGTTTTGAAATCGCGATCCGCGAGCTTTAAACATGCTCAAAATTTTTTTTTTTTTTTTTTTTTTTTTAAATTACAATTCTAAGTTCGTTATAAGCATAGTATTTTTAATAGACTTTATCATTTTGGGACCCGAAATAGGTTCGTTATAGGGGTAGTTCGTTATTCTAAAAATCGCAAAGTTCGTTATAACGATGGTATTTTCAATGGAATGGAATTGGGAATCGGCGTGGGTTCGTTATAAGGGAAGGTTCGTTATATCCAGGGTTCGTTATAGCGGGGTTTTACTGTAAATATGTTTAGGAAAATAGTTTTGTAAAATTATAGGGTAATATACGGTATATTAGCCACAAAAGGTAACAAGACCATTTTATTTAAATGTCCGTGATGTTCCTGTAACAGCATTTCATTTTTCATTTCAGTAATTTGTCCGATGTTGCCATCAGCGTTTCAATAATTTTTCTTGTTACCTTTTGTCTTTCTAGTATTATAGAGTTAAGATTCACCTGGAGACAATTTGGGACATCCAAATATTAACCCATTAAAAATACTTTTAAATATGAATGATACCACACATTGAACTTTCTCATTTCGTTTATTTAAAATGTTAATTTATTAACTTTTATTGAGGGGTAAAATTGCTTTAATACGTATACATTTTTAAACATTTGAAAAATTACAATACATGTTTATAGAAGTGAATAAATTTGGGAAATATAAAAAATCTACAAAGTAATAAGACCAAATCCAAATAAATTGTGTGTGACATTTCGGTAACAACGCTGTTACAGAAACGTTAATTTATTTGGATTTGGTCTTATTACCTTGTAGTTCTAATCTATAATACAAATTGTAGCTTATCATATAAAAAAGCTAAAAAAAAGTTTTTTTTTTTTTTAAATATATTTTAAATAAATCCTTTATGGGTGTTTGCTATTAGGGCTGGAACCCTACTCAGTGTACACATTCTAGCTGATCAATGCATCTCTTTCCTCTTCTGTAAGTTATTTTAAAAAGCAGAATGTTCATCTCCAAAAAAACTTTCTTGTTTCAAAATCTTGTACAACTTTGGCCTTTACACTGCCTCATTCTGTCACTTCAGTGTGCTAACTACAGTCGCAGTATTAGCAATCAAATTGAATTTAAACAGGAATTCAAAATTGACAATTATGACAATTATAAAAATGTATATAATGTTAGTTATTTGATAGGCTTTAGGTCAAGACATTAAAACAGGAACAAATTGTCGCAAGTGCTAAAATTAAAGAGCTTAGACTGAACAAGGTAATAAGACCAAATAGAGTACAACCTCATTAACTCCAACTGTCCCAACAACCTCCAGCTTATCAAATAAACAACATTAATTTGACTAAACAATAATCCAACACCAATATTTCCAGATTTTTAAAATCAAATTTCAATAATATTTGATAATTCTTGTTTATATACAAATTTATTGATAAAATTAAAATACTTTGGCACGCAGGGCAAATCAGCCGCAGAAAGTTAAGTTAGTGTGTACTGTGCTTAAAATGTCCCAATGATTCAATTCACATTATTAATGATATAAAATATATTTTATAAAACTATTATTTTAAATTTATATTTGGTTCTCAGCACTAGCAGTGAAATCACCTTTGATTCAACACAAGGCTCTGAAGGTGTTGGCAAACTGCAGCTTGCGAGCTACATGAGCTCTTTATATAGTTTCATATGCAAATATTATTTATGCGAGTAATATTTATTGTTGGCAAGAAAAAATGTTGTGGCTCTTTAAAAACTTTGAAATTGTGTAGGTTGTAATTTTGCCGACCTCTGGGTTAGACGGTTAATATATGGTGTGTGATATTTCGATAACAGTGGTGTTACCATCATTGGACAAAAGTATTAAATGAGAACTATCACAGCATATTTTTAAACAGTTGGTACTGTTATCAGTTGTTTAAACAAGATGGCTGATAAGAAGTAATTTTCTTCTTATCAGCTAATTTGTTTACACAACTGATAACAGTATCAAATATGTAAAAACATGCTGTGATAGTTCTCATTCAGAACTTTTGTCCGCTGATGGTAACACTGCTGTTACTGAAACAACACATTTATTTATTTTATCTTATTGCCTTGTGTTCCAACTATATCCAATTATACCTTATCACAAGGTTACATATATTGAGATTCATTAATATTTTAACTTCATTTTCTGGATCCGAGATCACAATTTGGCTTATATCCATACTCTAGGGCTAAAGCTACACTAGAGATCACAAAAATTGCAATGTTATGATGGAGGTACAGAACAAATGAAAAATTTGCATAAAATTACAACATGTATATTAGAATTCCACCCCAATATGCAAAGCAGGTAAGAATAAACACAATTAACCATCTGTATCAAACCAGATCATAACACACAGATTCATCTTATATAAATATTATTTACTTCTGATTACTTGTGAAATGGCCTTGATATGCCTCATGCAAAAAAGAGTAACCCGTACCAGAGTGTATAAGAATTTAATCAAACAGAATTGTAACCTACAGGGACTGCTCAGGACTGCTTATATAAAATCTATGGATTGAAGGAGACCATAGAGCTGCAATTGCCATCAAAACAATGTTTGATTCAACACCCATCAGGATTAGAGCCTGAGGACGTTATGAGCAAATCAAAATAAACAAATAGCATCTGACATTTCGGTTTGTTGCCATCATATAACAAAAGTACTAAAGGAGCATGATAACAACATTGTTACCAAACACACACACTATTTATTTATTTGGTGATTACTTTGTATTTCTAATTTATAATCCAAATTTTACCTTATCATAAATAAAAATTAGATTCCCATTAAATAAAACAGCTTTATATATTTAAAAAAAAACAGTTATTCAAAAGCTAAAAGAAATGTAACAAAGAGCATTTATTAATTTTTGTGAAAAAATGAGATTTATTGTCATTAAAAATTTGGAAAGTGTAAAAGTTCCTTCTGTTATTGACAATAGAAAAACGAGACTCCTGTTGGAGATCATCTGAATTATATTATAGGGAAAAGACAACAACACCTGAATAAAAACATTTTTGCCTGAAAAATTTAGCAATTGAAGGCTGATTTTTGACACCTAAATTGCCAATGTGTGATTAAATGTAACGTTTGAACATAGATGTGTATGAAAATATATATACAGTCGAGTCTCGATAATTTGAAACTCAAAGAACCAGAAAAAAATTTCAATTTATCAAGAGTTCAAAAAAAAGGAGTTTAAACAACCAAGATGGAAGGGGGGGGGGAGGGAATCAGGTAGAGTTTGAAATTTTGGGATACACATACTATAAAATGAAAGGATTTAAAAGCACGAATGTTTCTTTTATACATAATACAAACTTCTACTGCCCTTACTGCAATGAAAAAATATAATGGGAGGGCTTGGTTCATCAGTGGTGAACCCTCCCAGCGGTTTCGCCAATTCAATCCACCAGACCGCTTCTCAGAGCTCCAATACTGCATTGGACGATTCTGTCTATATACGCAGCACTGAAGGATGGAATATCAGAAATGGTTTTCAAGAAAACTATGGACATAGGCTTATAGGACAGTAGAATTACATTCAAACATACTATGTTGATACAAAATTAAATAAGGGACTTACCGCCAGTTTTTTTAAATGATAAATTTATTGGGAGCTTTTTCGGGCCTTACCTTTCTCAAACAAGAGTTTGATCTCAAATTTCATGATTTATTATTTTAAAACACTTGTACAATCATTTACAAATTTTCATTTTAAAAATAAGTCAGTAATTTTTTGTTGAGTGAGCGACTTTAGTCTATCATTGTCAAATATAGTAATGAGAGCTGGGAAAAAATCGTCACTTGTGTCGGTTCTGGGGCGCTTAGGGCAGTAAGAGATCTCCTTGCCTCGCTCGGCGTAGGAAATTTGAGCTCTAACTTTGTTTGGTTAGTTCGCGGGATGGTCTGGCTTGAGAAAGTCACCAGCAACATTTTCCCTCATATTTTAATATTTCCAGATAGAATCTTACATATTAATAAAATCAAGTAAATAAGAGTTTGATCAGAATTTGGGATTTATTATTTTAAACATTTGTACAGTTTTACAATTAATATGGATTTTATTCAACTTATTGAGTGTTTTTAATATAAACATTTATGCTTTAAAAGAGAAAATAAAAATGTATTCTACAAAAATTAAATTGTGGAGAGAGAATGATTGCCTACAAAGTGCATGTAGACGGGACAAGCATTAGGTAACAATGGAGTTTTCAATCGTTTAAATGAATCGTAACACTTTAATACTTTTTTTCTTTAATCTTTGGGTGAAAATATGTAGTCAAATTATTTGGCTAATTTCCATATTCTGGGGTCCAAAATGTGCCACTATTGTTGATAAATACCAAATGATTGATAGCCATAGCTTTATCCAAATGTTTACTAAGAGCCAATTGGAAGAATAAAAATAATACTTTTTTTTTGTCAAGTTCCAATATAATGGTTTAAGATGGCAAAATTTAAGAACATGTTCCAAAAAAAACCTGGAAGAGGTGGACACATTATTTTAGGGGAGGGGGTGTGACAATGATTCCTCTCTACTGTAGGATTGTCCAGCTGTGCCATGTTTACTTGAGGGCCAATAACCTCTAGTGTTTCTTACCGCTGCCCACAGGCGGCAGCACCATTGCCCAATTAGCCAGATGTTTCAGGGCTCCTGAAGGGGTGCCTCAGGTGTTCCCCTACTCGTCTGTTGTCCACCTCCCACGGCGAGGACGTTTGGGTTGGATTTTGGGAGGCACTTAATGCCATCTGTTGTATAGGGAATTTCTCCACTTTACTGAGGGAGGTGTAATAAACACCGCTCCAATATATTATTAACAAACATTTACAACCAATTAGTGTGTTGTGGACATATCTTTCTCCACAACAAATATTTACACTCCGCTGTTCTCTCTAATAGTAGGCATATTCTAAGCCACTACTTGGCACCAATAATGTGTTGTTGGGTATGATCCCTTGTAGGCAATCCCATGTTCAGCCTGAAGCAGGGTTGTGTAACCACTAAAAATAAAAGTCAAACTGCCTTTGTGTAGGTCACCACCTGCCTGCCACATGTTCTCCACACCTATTCAGTTTTCACAATGCCCACAACAAAGGCTAGCTGCATTAAGAGATGGTATTTCCTTTATTGATATAAGAAAAAAAATGCTAACTACTCTTCTCTTGTCAAAGCTACTAAATCAAGCAATTCCACATGTTGGTTGCTTAAGATATATTTCAACATGAAGGTTGTTTAAAAATATCCACGTGGTATTTTAATAAAAGGAAACTGGTTTTTTATGGTTCTGCTTTTTACCACCAGGGTCAGCACTTGTAGGATACGATTTTTGCACAATGTTTTTGAGGGTAAAATAAGTTAACTGCACCCTGACAAAACATGGCACCTTGATAATGCCTAGGCTAGAAGAATATAAATACATGTATAAATGGTGTATTGACACAAGAGTATATTTTGAAACCCTTTAGCTCCAAAACAAGGAAATAATGCCTCAATCAAGTAAAATTTAAAAGTCATTTTATCATCATCATCAATGTGGAAGCAGGTTCAATTTTTAGATTTGATTTGATTGATCAGGAACTTGCTTGAAAAATGTGATATCAGGGCCATGAGAATGTTAAAGGGGACGATAGTACTTGTTACTTCAAGTGTAAATTTACATGGCAAATCTTGAGATCTATACCTCTCAATTTTACTAATCTACCTTAGAGAACTAGGCTCTAAAAATACAATTCACTCAGCTCATAAAAATACTATGGATCTTCAAATGAAAATATTGTGACATTTCAGGGCTGTTACTATCTTCATTTAACATCATCAGTTGGCACTACTAACTGTGCTTCTGGATGGCCGTCAGTTAACATAATTTTATTATAAAAATCAATTATTTAGTGGTATTATACCTTACGTTTGAACGTTCCTTTCAAATATTAAATTTCTACTATTTTTATATAGCAGCTACCCTCTTTATAACAGCCATACAACACAATGGTCAAAATTGCAAGTTTCTTCAGAATTATATTGAAAAAAAAAAGTACAATCAAATTTATCGCCAGGTCCATACAACATGATAGAGTTGGCTGTTCAAACCTTCGATTTCCAACAACCATGAACAACCCGCATTTTTAAATGTGAAGAACCAGTTCATTGTAAATAACATAAGCTCTTTTTGAACAGCAGCTAATAAAGTTATTTTGGAACAGAAACAGGCCAAAAATATTGTCATTTTTTTAAACTATAAATATCTTAAGACTATTGAATTTTAATAATAAATAATTGAATACATTTTGTAATTCATTTCAAAAATATCTAAAAATAAAACATTAAAAATGAAATTGACAAACCTTAGTTGAAAAGCAAAAACTCCTGAGGTCTCAAGACATCTCCGCTATTTCTAAAGAACAAAAGATCAACACAATCTATAAAAATAAATTAACGGTATCTGATGCATAACTGATCACAAAATGAGTGCAATTTTTTCTGAAACAGGGGAATCTAAGCAAGTCAATAAGCAAGTCTATAACATTGCCAAATGAAAGAAAGGCTAAAGATGTTTGTATCTTGGGAAAACTTAGATATTGCGTTGAAACTATTCTATTTTATAAATTGTCTCCAAATAAAACATTTAAAATCTCTAATCATCACTATATCTGGTCAACACTGTAGGTGATAAAATGTCCATTCAGTTTTCAAATAAAAGGCTTAAACAAATTTTCCAAGTAACACTTTGTGTCCCTGGAAATGGCTTTAGGTTAATTTTTCAGAAATTAATTTCCATAGCAATTTTATTTTCAAAATAAGCAAAAATGTTATGAACAACAAAATTGGATCTATATTTACACATTACATGTTTTGTGCTCTTTGCTGCAATATTTTCTCAAAATTTTCAATTAAAAATATTTTTTTAAATTTATTATTACAAAGTGCAGTTTTATATCTATATTCATATATTCAATAAAAGGTTTTTTTTAATATGACAAAAACATCTAAGGAATGAAATCAAATATTTTTCCAAAAATATATATATAAAGCAGGTAGAAAGGATTGAGACACATGGTAAAAATGTCTTGAACAGATACAGTAGTCTTTTTTAAAAAAGCTTGACTAATTGCCTTTAAATAATTTAAATGAATATGTTGTAAGCAATTTAAATTTTGTAAAATATATTTTATATATAGCCACTTTTTAAGTGACCATTTAGAACCTTGGGGAAAGTTTTGGGACAGATTTTTTCCAACATTTCACCTACTTTTTTTATTAGTTTTAAGGAGTGAAACCCTCCACATATATACGGCCTGGGTTCTCCTCCAGCAAATGTTCACTGAAAGAATCTTGTTTCTGCCCAAACTTGTGTGTGATGTACTTATCATCATCACTATCTTCTAACTAGAATCGAGGAGTACCTGGTTAATTGGTATTTGTACTGGTTGAAAATGTGACAAAATTCAATCAAAAAATGCCATCCAGGAGGAAACACCCCAAGGCATCAGTCTGCTAGATCATTGTGACATTCACAGCAATGAAAGTTTTTAAAGGATAACCAAAAATATATAATTAGAATTATATTTATAGAAAACACTCTTGTGATATATTTTAATTAATAATGTGAATTGATACCATTGGGACCTTTTTAAAATATTTTCAAAATGTTTGATGATTGACTTATATTTAATTGTTTTAATATATTTTTGAACTTCCGCAAATTTACAAATACTATTTTAATCTAAGTGAATAAATGCAATAGTAAGAAAGTGAATAATTTTTGAAAAAAGGCAAAAAATTTCATTTTAAAAATTCATCATTTTTAAAGAAATCACAAGGTAATAAGACCAAATCCAAATAAATAAATAGTGTGCGACGTTTTGGTAACAACGCTGTTACCGAAACATCACACACTATTTATTTATTTGGATTTGGTCTTATTACTTTGTGTTTATAATCTATAATCCAAATTGTGCCTTATCAACTTTAAAGAAATCCTTTATGGCTATTTGCTATTGGGCTAGACCCTTATTTATTGTGCATTCTAGCTAATAAATATCCTAGACATGCAGTCTTTACTTCTCTGTAACTTTCTTATAAAAAAAACAACATTGCTCCCGAAAACAACTGATTGTTTACATTGGTGACTGAGTCACTAAGATTATTGAACCAATCGTCCACGACATACAGAAAAGACATAGGCCGGAACTTTTAGCCATGGTGTTGTTCTGGTGCGTTCTGAAGAATGGCACCGTAATCCATTTGTGAGGTTTTTAGTTGAAAGAATTGGCTAAATTTTAAAATATTTAAAATAGACATTTTTTATTTAAAATTAAAGTCTGTTAATAATAAACATGAATGTTTTTATATGTAAACATTTTCATAAGGGTGTGAAATCTTTAAAATATCAAAAATACAAGAAAATAAGACCTAATCCAAATAATTTAATAATGTGTGACATTTCGGTAATAGCATTGTTACCATCATCAGACAAAAGGATAAATGCTAAATATAAAAAAATGCTCATTTGTATGCAGTTTTGAGTATGACATCATTGTCCTATTATTATAAACACAAGGTAACAACACCAAATCCAAATAAATAAATAGTGTGTAACAACATTGTTACTGTCACACACTATTTATTGTCTTGTTACCTTGTGTTTATAATCCAAATTGTACCTTATCACTCCTATTATTTTAGTGTTATACACATTTTATTGTTCATACATGATATCACACTGTAGCCTTCATTTTTTAAAATCATTAAAATAAATGTTTATTTCAAATAAGAAAATCTTGTTTGAAGGTAAATTAATTTTTAAACAGAGATTTATTTTAATATTAAAAAAAAAAAAAAGATATTTTATTGATAAAACATTCAGCAGAAACCCCTCCACTCAGATATCATGTTTATTTACGTCTGCATCACAACTAATCAGGAGATGTTTCAGTTTTGGGCAAAACATTTAAGAATGTCCCGTCTCTAGATGTCAATGCTGGTGAAATTATATGAGATACAAGAAGCTTGGAGCACATTATTGATAATTCACAGAGCATCCACAGCTTGGCCCCAAACCAACTGAGGTATATATTGTCTGAGTTTGTTTTTTGAGGCAAACCAAGCTCTCATCAACTGTAGGAATCTGAGTAGGCTTATAATGTGTTCTATAAGAGTTTCAAATCTTGCTATTGGGCCTCAAATCTTCCTCTAGACATAACTTTCTAAACTCTCTAACAGTTCAAAAGTCCCTGATTTGGTTCTTCTTTACATTGCCCATAACTCCATCCAATAAGAGAACAATCTCATCCAGGTTATTATCCTTCCAGGTCAGTTTCCTACTATTGGTCCTTGACAAAAGTAATCAAAGGCCAGATAATGGCCACAATTCTCTTCAAAAGGAGGATAAACTCAAAGGCCGACTTTCATCCATTTCTTCATCAGAGAACTCATGTTCAACAGTGATCTTTCATCACTTTCTTCAGACAAAGAATAAACTTCAGTGTACTCAGAAAAGCAGTGTTTTGAACTGGAAACAATTTTTAAAATTATAAATATAAATGTTTACCAAGACAAAGGAAGGAAATGTGTAGAGGCAGCCAAGAGGGAAATGTTGAAAGGAAATGTGATGGCAGTACTCAAACTTCTGCAAATGATGGAGATCGTTACCTCAGTTCTTAATGGGGTAAAAGGCAATAATCTTTAGAATTTTTTAATTCCTTAAACCTTTTGAAGAAATGGTTTTAAAAATGGGTAGTATAAATAAAACCATTAAGATACTAACAGATTACCAAAAGTGATCTCTACAAAGTTCATCAGTTCATGAAGGGATTTTAAAAAGTTCATCAGTTCATGAAGGGATCTCTACAAAGTTCATCAAGGGATCTCTACCAAGTTTATCAGTTCATGAAGGGTTCTCTACAAAGTTCATCAGTTCATGAAGGGATCTCTACAAAGTTCATCAGTTCATGAAGGGATCTCTACAAAGTTCATCAGTTCATGAAGGGATTTTAAAAAGTTCATCAGTTCATGAAGGGATCTCTACAAAGTTCATCAAGGGATCTCTACCAAGTTTATCAGTTCATGAAGGGTTCTCTACAAAGTTCATCAGTTCATGAAGGGATCTCTACAAAGTTCATCAGTTCATGAAGGAATCTCTACAAAGTTCATCAGTTCATGAAGGGATATCTACAAAGTTCATCAGTTCATGAAGGGTTCTCTACAAAGTTCATCAGTTCATGAAGGGACCTCTACAAAGTTCATCAGTTCATGAAGGGACCTCTACAAAGTTCATGAAGGGACCTCTAGAAAGTTCATCAGTTCATGAAGGGATCTCTACAAAGTTCATCAGTTCATGAAGGGACCTCTACAAAGTTCATGAAGGGACTTCTAGAAAGTTCATCAGTTCATGAAGGGATCTCTACAAAGTTCATCAGTTCATGAAGGGACCTCTACAAAGTTCATCAGTTCATGAAGGGACCTCTAGAAAGTTCATCAGTTCATGAAGGGTTCTCTACAAAGTTCATCAGTTCATGAAGGGACCTCTACAAAGTTCATCAGTTCATGAAGGGACCTCTACAAAGTTCATCAGTTCATGAAGGGATCTCTACAAAGTTCATCAGTTCATGAAGGGACCTCTAGAAAGTTCATCAGTTCATGAAGGGATCTCTACAAAGTTCATCAGTTCATGAAGGGACCTCTAGAAAGTTCATCAGTTCATGAAGGGACCTCTAGAAAGTTCATCAGTTCATGAAGGGATCTCTACAAAGTTCATCAGTTCATGAAAGGACCTCTAGAAAGTTCATCAGTTCATGAAGGGTTCTCTACAAAGTTCATCAGTTCATGAAGGGACCTCTACAAAGTTCATCAGTTCATGAAGGGACCTCTACAAAGTTCATCAGTTCATGAAGGGACCTCTACAAAGTTCATCAGTTCATAAAGGGACCTCTACAAAGTTCATCAGCTCATGAAGGGACCTCTAGAAAGTTCATCAGTTCATGAAGGGTTCTCTACAAAGTTCATCAGTTCATGAAGGGATCTCTACAAAGTTCATCAGTTCATGAAGGGACCTCTACAAAGTTCATCAGTTCATGAAGGGACCTCTACAAAGTTCATTAGTTCATGAAGGGACCTCTACAAAGTTCATGAGAAGGGACCTCTAGAAAGTTCATCAGTTCATGAAGGGACCTCTACAAAGTTCATCAGTTGGGTTGAGCTGCTGCCTACCACTCACTGAGCCCTTCTAATATTCAGTTATCAGCTAGCAAGTGACATCATTATTTGGATTCACTTTACAAAAATAAATCTTTGATATTTCTATAGGGTCTCAAGTTGCCAAGAAATTGCCTCATGTCAAAAGAAACATTACAGAGTAGTCCCTCCAGCAAGGACAAAACATGACATAAATGCTCAGTCAATGAACAATTTGCGGTGAATATCTAGTGTATAATAAAATTGTCATATTAGAAAGGGATAAAAAAATCTCTTACAATAAGTTTGTTTAATATCATTTTGCCAATTGAAGAGCTAGATTTGATAATAAACAAAAGGTTTCATCCATTGGAATTTGACAACAATGACTCATTGTTGCGTTCCAGGAAATTATCATATGAAGAGCTATACATTTTGGATTCATTTTTTGAATAATTTTAAATTGCAATTATCTGTGAAAAATATGTTGTCTAAGCTTTTTTTCATATATGTAGTTAGTGAAAAATATATTTTATGAATACACAAAGGTAGGTATTAACTGAGAAACCTATTTCAGATTCCAAGTGAAACATTCTGCTTCGCACACAGTCGTCTGCAAAAATATTTCAACAATCTAACTTAGCTGATTCCATCAAATCTTTCCAAGAATTAGTTTGACATCAATTATATTTTTGGGGCCTTTTGACCTTGAGTACACTGTTGCACAGCATTTTTTTTACCCCAATGAAGGCTATGGGGATAATCAGGTTCTTGCAAACTATGCAAACTAGTTAGTGTCTGTTGTTTGGGAAGGTCTTTGGACAAGTTTACTGATTTACTAATCCTAACATAAACCTAATCTTACCTTAACCTCATAATGGCTTATAACTAATTTATGAATGATTAGTTTTTGCAAATCTGTAGTGAGTTTGTCCCAAGACCCCTCCCCAATTATAAAACTAATTTCTGGGGGGTATAATTAACAGAAAATTTGTTATTTTCCTTATATTTAATTTTTTTTTTTTATTTAACGACTTATTGAATAGTGACAACCTGCTTAAATTATTGGGGATATAATATGTTTCAACCTAAATATATTTAAAATTAAGAGCACATTTCAAAATATATTTTTCTCATTCAGTTGACTTTTAGTGGAATGGTGTATGTAATCCAAAAAACTTACCATTTTCATTCTTTAGAAGAGGTACCGAGCCTTCACATTCTGCTGCGGTTGACGATTCCTCCGAACTTCTATTAACATTTCCATTACAAGGGCCTTCGATCGAAGATGGTTCATCAGATCCACGAGGGTTGGCTTTTCTAAGCCTATTCGGGCTCAATGCAGACAGCATAGCTTATTTATTTAAAGGAATAAATAGGAAGATAAAATTTACTTCAATGTAAAGTATGAGTAAATCAAGCTAAACAAAGTATCCAAATCGTGATAAATTTGACTATTCATTTGAGCTTTAGAAAACATGTAGACAGGAAAGGGTATGGTCACACAATTACGACAAACAAATTATTCCTTTTTATTTGTTTGAAAATAAGATCATAGATAATGTTTGTTTATTATTATTTTTTTTTTTTTTCAAGAAATATTTATTTATAGTATTTGAAAAATTGAGAAAACTTTTAACTTTTGAATAGAAAATTTCAAACTTTGAAAACTTTTTTGCACATTTTTAGTAAAACGTTTTAACTTCAAAGCATTTTTATTTGATAATAAAAATGATCAAAATCTCTTAGCAATCAACAAAAAAACTATTCGATTATATATTATTTGTTTGAAAAGATTAATATTTAGAGATAAATTAGCTACAGAGATATTTTTATGATTCTCACAATTATATTTGAGCATTTTATGATCCCCAAAAATATTTGAAAGGTAGTTTCTTAACAAATTTTGAAGATATATTCAACTATTTTAAAAATAGAGCAATCCATAAATAAATATTTAATTAAAAAGGCATATATTTGATCCAATATATGCCTATTTAATTAAATATTCAACTACATTGAGCATGAGGAATTATGGAGAGAAAAAGAACCATATTGTTTTTTTAAAAAGACCTGTGAGTCAAAAAGGGACATATACTTAGTTTTAAGATCTTAAAACCAGAGAAAATAATAATATATATTTACGTCCACCTGAAGACTACTGCTCTCTCTACTACTCTAGGATGTCAATTTCAATGTTACATCCTACAAATTACTCACTAGTTCTTATATATGTGTGGAGTGCGCAGATAAAACATTTTTACACCTGGATTAGGAAAAATTTGTTTTGTTTTCATCCCTGTAATAGGATCAGAATCGTGCAGTACCTCAGGGGTTCCCCATAGAGAGCAAGAAAGCGGCCAAACAATGAAAATCTTGGCAGAAGACATCGTGGGAATCCTTCCTTTTTATTTATTTTTCATATTTGTCAGTGGAAAGTTACAAACAATATAAGATAAAAAATATTAAAGCTGAAGCTGATATATTAATTATATTATGGCTAACTGTATTAAGATAGATAAGTATACATATTGCCACGTGGAAAATTAGGAAAGACAAACTTCAGGATAACACAGCAATTTATTTAAGGCGAGAACAAACTAAGAAGGATAAACAAAAGATAAGCAAATGAGGGAAGTTTACAGAATAGCAAAATATAAACATGTAGTAGTGTAGCTGCACAGAATAGTTGCAGACACTATTCTCCGCAAAGAACTACCTGCGGGTGCTGCGCTAGCAATCTATGCTGACGACAACTACCTGATAGTATGTGAGAAATCCCGAAGAAAGGCTGAGGCTCTTTCCAATGAAAGCATCAAGAGGTTGAAGGAATGAGCGGAAATGGTGAAACTTAGTTATGACGCACGGAAGAAAAGACACTAAATTTCAAATCGAGGGACAGCCGTGCCAAAAGGATTGGTGTTGACTATGAACATAACCCGATCTTACGGATAGAAAACGAGCGCTTAGAAGTGGTGAAGCGCATGAAAATTCCTGGTGTGTAGGCCATACACACACCTCACATTATATTCTTTACTATCCAACTTTATAGACAATAGTTCAGTAGCTTTGAATCTATATAACTTCCATAAAAATGCTGTAAAAAAAAAGACTTAACTGAACATCCAAACATACCAAAAATTTCTGCTTGATGAGAAGGACAGAGCCAACATCCAATTATTTGTTTAGGCAGGTACGATAAGTTAACCCCCCACACTGATAAAACGGTGTTTACCTTACAACCCTGAACACTCGGATTTTCCTGGAAAATCTCTTAAAGATTTTGGCCCACCTGTGCTGTGTGAGCAGAAGAGCTTGAATTGACTTGTTCCATATGTAAATACCTGTTTTCTTTTCTCTTTTCGCTCTCCACTTCTCCCATCCATATTTCCAATTTTTTTTTTTTTTTTTTTTTATTGTTTCTTATAATCTGTATATATTTACCATATGTATATAATCTTTCTCCATTTTTATTTCCCACTTTCATAGGTTTCTCCGTCTTGTAACCCCAAGGAGAATCCTCTGTAAGACCTGTGTGTCTTAATAAAGGCTTTTGTGTGTGTGTGTGTGTAATTCCTGGTGTGACAGTCAATGATAAATTGAGTTGAATCAATCACGCCAAGAATATAGGGTTGAAGGCTCGGACTGCGCTATCGAGACTGTGCAGACTGGCCCTGCTGAAAGGGTGCAGAGAAGGGGAGATTTTCAGTAGTCTCTACCTCAGCTGTGTTGAATCGATCCTCTTGTATGATTTCAGAGTGTGGTGGAAGAGGGACCATGCTAGAAAGGTTGATACATTAGAGACAATACAGAGAGTAGCAGCTCTAAGAATCACTGGGGAGTACTGCACTACAAGTACAGAAGTCTTGCTGGTGCTTGCGGGCTTGACTCCTGTTTTCTAAAGCTTGAGGAAGAGAACCTGAGGCAGCTTATCTGGGTCGACAGGTCGCCGAACGATTGTGGCGAGCTTGAATGGGAAAAAGACCCAGATAAGGAGGTGGATTGGGTGCCGAGTTGGAAATGGGCTGAGGGCTCGCCGACTTGAGACGGGTAGAAGTCTCACAGACGGGAGCTAATATGGGGAAAAACTGGGGGCTGGCACTGCCATTTTTAGAGACGGCTCGGTTATCAGCCGAGAAAGACTGAAATTATGGCAGATGAGCTGGTGTACTCAGCAGAACTGGTCACAATTAGGGAGGCCCTTATCTGGTGCATGAAAGATTGTCTCCCAAGGCTCTCTTCTCGTACTGCATGTCTGCGCTTGTTTCCATTCATTTGGAGAAAGGCAAGATGGCGCACGAAATTGTAGATTTGCTACGGAAAATGAATTGACCCCCCCTCCCCCCCCCCCCGAACTGTATTAGGTCAAATGGCACTCTCTGATAGAAGGCAATGAACTGGCTGTTAAACTAGCAAAAGAGGAATGCTGGTCGGGAAGGGACGTGGTGACCCCAGTTCCCAGAAAAGAAGTCTATAAGCGCTTCCGGGCGCACATAGACGGGCTATGGAGAGATAGAGGGGCAAGAGGAGTCAATGGTAGGGAGGCCTTTAAATGGATAGAAAATCCTAAAAGGATCGGCCGGGTTTTATCTTCCAAGCTAAACAGAGTGGTGACGAGACACGGCCCGTTTCACACTTGGGGCGTTTTGGTATCAAGGCTGATAGTGGATATGTATGTGGGAACCCTGAGGCAAAATGCCAAAAACGTTATAGTGAACTGCCCGAGGGTCCCTCGCGGGATAGACGAAAGCAGAACGGTGAGGGGAGCCACGAAACTGGAGCTCCTAAAATTTCACTGGAGGTTACTGAAAGGACTCACGACGTCGCTAGTGAGCTCTTTTTTAACTGTTAGGTGTCACAATTGAAGACAGTAGGTTACTTTCCTATGGTATAGCAGAGATGCTAGTAAGGCTGGGAGGTTTGTGTCGCGAGTGAAGGATTGAGTCGGCGATCAGTTGTAAGATCGCAAAGGGGGCTAGTGAAGCAGGGTCTACCGGTGGCTGCCTCCCTGTAGCTCCTCGTGGGCATAGCAAAATGAATTCTGCACTCAGTTTGCAATGGCTAGACGCCATCGGTATATAAAACCCTCTAATTCTCGGCGATGGAGAAGACATGAGATTCTACCTTCTGAGTAAGGGATGTGGGGCTCGGGTACAGGAGAGTGCCTGGCCCAGTGTAGACTCCCCAAAAAGAAGTCAAGAATACTTGACTGTCTGCGTGCTGGGAGAATCGGGGGAGGGGCTTCCATGCTCGTTCCCTCTGGTGTGACTGAAAGATGATTAATGCAGCAAAAGTTATCGCTTTATTATACATGGCACTAAAAAGAGGGAGAACAATCAGTGGGAACTTGCCTTCAACCTCCCCGTCAGAATAATCCTTGGCTCCGTGGAAGTCACTCTTGGTAAACGTTCCGCTCCACACTGTACATTTCCAGCCTGAGATACACCTCCTTGTAAGCCGCTCCGATGTCAGGCTCTCCTAGCACCGCCTTGCAGGATCATCCACATGGTCACACTGCCCGGAGACAACTCCCCACGTCTTCTACTTGCCGCAGATGCGACCAGCCTGCCCATTGTCCTACCCCCACGCTGGAATGCTGTTTTTTGCGCCTCACACATGGCAGCGGGGGCAGCTGGAGTCCACCCCTCTTTCCTCAACTTTACTCTGGAATCTTGGCCTTGTCATCCATTTACAATATTTTTACACCAAGGAAAAAACCCCAGAAAATCGAGTTTGAATCTACAATTTGGGGAGAGTTGGGGAGAAAAGAAATAATAAAAATCAAAACACTAATTGACCTTAATAATAAAGATAATGATGATGGTATTAATTCATTATCATTAAGTATCATTATAGCTAGAGGAAGAAATGTTAAAATATGTCCGAGTTCTGCTGGAATGGATGTTTGCCTAAAAATACAGTTTCAACAAATGTTAATTATTTTCTTATAAATTGTTATTCTTAAAAATAGCTGAATGTGTGTGACCTGAGAAATGCCTGGGATTTATTCGAGTGAATTTTTACCCGGGTGTATATGCTAAAATGTTAGGTTTTAAATTAAATACAATTTTTACAACAATATATTATGACCTGGCTTCGCCCGGTTATCCCCGAGTAAATGTTTGCCCAACGAGAAACGTTTTTAAAAAATTATTTAACATGATTGTACCTTATTATTCCTCAAAAATAAAATTTTCTGAAAAATAAATAAATGAAACACAAAATGATGAAATAAATAATGGTACATCATTTGGAATCTTCATGGCTAGTAATTAAAGTGTGATAATGATATAATTATGATAGATAATATTTATTAAAGCAAAATTCGCCTGACAAACATTCACTAGGGGAGAAGGCGGACAAAGCTGGGTCATTCAGAGTCAGCATTTAATAATTATTAAATTTTATTAAATTATAATTATTATAATATTTAACTACAAAATACGCAAAATGGTTTGTCTGTAGTTTAATTTTAGTCTTTGAATAGCGTATACATTAATTAATATATTCAGCTATATCTACATGCAAAATTTCTCAATTTTTCCATTAAGTAGTTTTGGTGGAGAAGAGTAACAAACATCAATTTATCTCGCCAAGAATATATTTAAGAAAAAGGCATTTCCTTATCGTGAACTTGTTAGCGAGTGGATGTTTGCCGCGGAAATATTGTTTCAACCAATGTTCGTTTCACTCGGGTAAAAACCGGGCGTACCAGGTGTGCATTCGATAGTAGATTTATTATATACATAAAACTCAGCATATGCAAATTATTTATTTGTTATTTATACGTTTCTATAATATTTGAGCAATCTGGTTGAAATTTAAAGTCTTGAAAGAGTTTGTGTCGAATTTTGAAACCAAAAAAAAAAAAAAAAAAAATTCAAGTATATTCAAGTACTTCAAGTCAGATTTTTTTAGAAAAATTAACTAAACATTTTTCATTTGAACGAAATTTGAAAAAAAAAAAGTTAATAAGCAGAAATAATAAGCGGACCGCTGCAGACTGCCCTCACAGCAGAAGTGTTGGTTTGGTTATATTTACAATTATAGAAACCTCCTGTAAGGGAATGGAAGTAAAACTATCTATTACATAGCAACTTCAAATTATAACATACACATGTACAATTCAGGGGTGTTTTGATAAAATTTCAAAGTTTATAAAAATATTTATTCAAATTTTGAATAAAATATTTTAAAATAGCCTTTTAAACATAAAAAAATATATACAAAAATGTGGAATATATATTCAACTATTAAATAGTGAAATAATTACTTGATTGCCTTCAAAAACATTTTTGAATCCTATCAGTAATAAATAATTCTCGCAAAATATGCAACTTTATTATTTAGTGTTCCCGGTATTACTCTGTTATAGCATTGTTAGGAGAGGAGTAGACCTCTTTAAAAATCCTGAGTTCAACTGACCCAGTTGATGGACCTCAGCAAGGGTCCCACTCCAGGGATACGGAGTAGCTGCGTCTGTACTCATGTCAGAGTCGGCAGCAAAGGCGTCTGCTTCCATGTTAGGAACGGCCTCAAACTACAGGCAAAGTCAGACTTTCACCAAAGTGTGCCTGGATCATGGTGCCATGATCAACGAAAGATGCACCCCTACACCCCATTCCATGAGATCAGATGTTGATTTGCATGCTGCATCGCCCGTCGCACAGAATAAACAGGGGCGCGTTCAGGACTTAGGTAGAGGGTTCTGTCCGATAAATATAATACAATCTCCACAAACTTCACACTTTGCAGCTTCCAAGCAATTGAGCATTCTGCAGTGCAACATCAATGGATTGTGCTCAACAGCAACAAAAATAAAATTAGAAGAAATAATGGAAATAGCTGAAAAACAAAAGATACAAATTATAGCCCTACAGGAAACCAAATTAAATGAAAAGTACAATCTCAAATATAAAAACTACAATATCCTCAGAAAAGACAAAAATAAAGAAGGGGGTGGCCTTGCATTTTTAATCAAGAATTTGTACTATGAAGACATAGTCATTAATATTCCAAACACATCAGACCTCGAAGCCCAAGGTATCAAAGTCTACCTCAGTCAAAACAAAACCATCAACATATTCAATATGTATCACCCTCCAAACAATAAACTTATTGACGATGGAACAATGGCTCAATTTCTTACAGACAACACTATTATTGTAGGTGACCTTAACGCCAAACATCAACTATGGGGATGTTCCACGCCAAACCCAAGAGGCAAAATACTTTCAAACTTATTTGACGACAATGCCTTCATGTGCTTAAATGATGGGAATCCTACCCACCATTCCTACAGTTATAATACAGCACAAGCCCTTGATATAAGTTTCTCCAGTCCTGACATTTTCCACAAATGCAAATGGCAAATATTAAAAAGTATTGGAAGTGATCATTTGCCTATTTTGATAGAAATTAGCACCAAGACCAAAACCAGCTCAATTAAAGAAAAATTCTGGAACTTCAAAAAGGCTAATTGGAATCTTTACCAACAAAACACCAATGAAGACTTTAGAAAAGCACCCACTAGAATAAAAGATCTGGAACAAAATTGGATATCTTTCAAAAACACCATTATTAAAGCAGCCAAAGTTTCAATACCAAGAGGTAATATTAAGAAATGGATTCCAGAATATACACACCAGGCAAATAGATATTCAAACACTTATAACTAAAAGAAATGAACTACAAAAAAGTGCACCCAAAACCAAACAAATTGTAGAACTGAACTGAACATTGTGAATGCAAAAATAAAAAGATTATACGTAAATATGAAAAGGGAAAAATGGAAACAAACTTGTGAAAACCTGAACCCAAGAAACCCAAATACAAAACTTTGGCATTTGGCAAAACAAATTGACAGAGCCCAGCCACAAACTGAAAACACAAATATGATTAAGAATACAGATGGTACCACAGCAACTAATGACAAAAATGCAGCTAATCTTTTAGGTAATACATATCAAATAAGTAGTAAAATCAAATTTGAAATAAAAGATAAGAAATTTGAAAAAAAGGCCCGAAAGATTATCCATGACTGTAAAAACGTCACTAGCACTCATAATATTTTCCATGAAAAAATCAATATGAAAGAGCTAGATTATGCATTAGAAAACACTGACCTGAACAAGACTCCTGGGCCAGATGGAATCCATGGCCAAATAATATCAAACTTGGGCAAAAATGGCAAAGAAAGACTTCTTTATATTTTCAATAACTCTTGGAAAACTGGAAAATTGCCTCAAGACTGGAAAACTGCAACAATTATTCCTATTAAAAAACTTGACAAATCTGCTGATAACACAAAAAAACTACCGACCTATCTCCCTCACAAGTATTTGCTGCAAATTAATGGAAAAAATTATACTCAGACGACTCACCTACCACCTCGACACAAGAATCCTCTTACCAGAAGAACAATATGGATTTAGGAAAGGATATGGGACAATAGACCAGCTCTTATTTTTCACACAAAAGGTAAAAGATGCACAAAACAGAAAACCAACTAACCACACAATAGCTGCTTTTTTAGACCTTACACAAGCTTTTGATAAAGAGTATGGAAAAACAAGTTAATTACAAAATTATACAAACATTTCAAAATTGATGGAAAAGCTATCACTTGGATAAATGATTTCCTTAAAAATAGATACATCAGGGTCAAATATAATGGCACTCTATCTAAAACCTTCAAATTGTACCAAGGATTACCACAAGGATCAGTCCTTAGCCCAACTCTCTTCACCCTATTTATTGCAGGCATAGAAGAAAAAATTTCACATGAAACCAATATTGTACTTTTCGCTGATGACATTATTCTATGGAGCAGCAATACTAACTGGAAAAAAGCTGAAAGAGATTTGAACAAGACTCTTCTCCACCTAGAAAAATTTGCTAATAAACATAAATTAGAATTTAACCCCCAAAAATCTGAAACCTGTCTTTTTACTACCGATAAGAAACTATACAAAATAAGACCAAAAATATTCTGAAAGAACAACAATTACAATATAATAAACATCCTAAATATCTCGGCTATACCCTGGATCCAGAAATTAACTCCAGTAAACATATTGAAGAAGTTATTAGAAAAGGAAGAGACCGACTAAAAATCCTGAAATATATTTCAGGAAGAGAGTGGGGAACCGATGCAACCACACTAAAATTAACTTACACATCTCTAATTAGACCTATCCTGGAATATGGATATCAAATCTATGGTACAGCATCTGAAACAAATCTAAAATCACTGGAAAGGATACAACTAAGTGCAGCTAGAATTATTACAGGTCTTCGAAATACCTGCCCTAATGATATTGTACTTTACGAGGCCGACATTATGCCCTTAAAGGATAGAAGAAGCTACAATCTGCCAAAATATATAAACAAAATCAAGAGTTATGGAAACAAACACAGAACTTCCAAGTACATACTTAATTGGGAATCCAATATAAGACTCAAAAAAGAAGGCCCTCTCCACCTGTCCAAAAGAAATGGATTTTTAAAATATAAAGTGGAAAAAAATTATTTAGCAGAAAAAATTTCTCCATGCAAACCACTACAAAATGTTATTTTTAATACCACTTTAAATGAACCCACCAACAAACAATACCAAAATCCAGAATACTTAAAACAATTTCATTAGAAATAATTAATAACATTCCTAAAAATGCAATAACTATCTATACCGATGGTAGCAGAGACGAGCTAGGAAACACTGACAGTGGCTGTCTCATCAAAACCACAAATGGCATTGAGAAAATGAACAGAAGAAACCCAGATTTTTGCTCAGTCTTCAGATCAGAACTTATAGCCATCTATGAAGCCTTAAAATCCATCAGAAATACAAATAACAAGATATCTGGATTCTTACTGATAGTAGAAGTGCCATACAACACTTGAGTCACACAGGGGAACTCAGAGACAAAGTAAACAGAAACATAATTGGTTATTTCCAAAAACTCTCAAAAACCTCAAAAATTCACCTTCAATGGATACCCTCACACGTTGGCATTGAAGGCAATGAAGCTGCTGTTGTGCTAGCGAAAAAAAGGCACAAAAGAACCCTTGCCACAGAAAAATAAACTTACTTTTAAAGAAATAGAAACAATAGCCAAAACAAAAATAAAAAAGAACTGGAGGATCCCACCTAAGCACAGTTGGTACAGTGGAGTGAACCCAGGAGGAGCTCTGAACATCAGAAATAGACAGCATCAAACAACACTAACAAGATTTAGAACAGGCCATCTCAAGCCATTGAAGATAGAAAATAATAACAAAATCTACCCCACTTGCCCAAAATGTAGCTTGGCACCTGCAGCTCCAGAACACATTTTGGCTTGCATTAGATGCACTAAACAGGACCTTTGGGAGAGGCTGCTGCTCATCATAAAACAGCTCGAGGAGCATGAACTCATGGAATTCGTGTAATTTTTACACAAGGGGATAAGAAACAACAACAACAACTCTGTTATATGATTTGATCTCTAGTAGAACAATTTATATTCAATCGAATTATTTATTAGTGTATTTTCATCATGTAATTTTATATTATCAATTGTTACTTGTCGTTGATATTTAATATATTATATATGTTTTATTAAAAACAAAAGATAAACTTACCTATCAGGCAACGAAACCTAATAATTTGAAGTATTGAAGTTGTTTCAACACCTCTTTGATTCTCGAATAAGTGTTACCTGGGATTGTAATTGATTCATTAATAAATGGGTTCTTGATACGCTTGCAAATTGATTAATCAACAGATTCTGTTTGTGATTTGTTGAGTATTTTATTCTTGGTTGAGCGAATGACAAATTGATTCCATGGAGGGTTTGTGATTTTGCAATTAATAGAAACATTCTGAAAATAGCGCTCAGATAAATTTTATTAAGTATTCGGTTTTGTAAATCACAAATCACTTTACATTCATTTCTTGATTATGCGCAATTAATATATTATTTTGAATTCTTTTCATTATTGGTGTTCATTATTGAAATTATATTTGATAAAGAATAGTTTGGTCTCTTATTAGGTTCGTCATCTAATCAGTTGATAAATGCTTTCTTTGTCATCGCGTAGGGATCGAATCATTTGATTTAGCAGATTCCTTCAATATATTGGTGATTGAGTCTATGTCCACGTGCATTCAATCAATTCATTGATTTAATCTATAACCATCGAGAGAGATTCAAACAAATTATAGATTGATTCCATATACAGCGTACGTTTGACCAATTCAAGGATTGATCCTATATATAGTTCGCATTTGATCAATTGATAGAAGATTTCAGATCCAGTGCGCTTTTGATCAATTCATATATTGACTCTATATCCAGTTCACGTTTGATCAAGTATTAAATTGATCATACCCAATGCGCGTTCTTTTAATTCACAATTTGATTACATTTACAACACATGCTTGATTAATGCATTGACCAAATTCAGCGCACGCTTTATTAATCCTTATATTGTGTGTGATATATCAAATCCATTGCGCCTTGGATTCAGTGCGCGCTCGATTAGTTGATGAATTGAATCGATGGCAAGTACATGTTTGATCAAAGAAGCATAGATTAGTTCTATATTCAGTGTGGGTTTGAACAATTCTTATATTGATTATATACACAGTATGAGTTTTTAAGTCTTTAATTTTTATATTTCCTTTATAACGTGCGTTCTTTCAGTTCATAAATTTATTTCATTTATATTTAGTACGCGTTTGATGAATTCATACAATTGATTCTACATCCAGTTGGCGCGTTTGATAAATCCATAGAAATTCCATATTCAGCGGAAGTTTTAATAATTTTTAAATTGCGCGTATGGATTTTGTGATATCCAATTTAGTGCGCGTTTGATTAGTTGATAAATTGATTCGTTATCCAGTACGCCTTTGATCAAAACATAAATCGATTTCCTATCTTGTACGCGTTGGATCAGTTCATAATTTGCTTCCATATCCAGAGCGAAATTGATCAAGAAAGAGATATATATATATTTATAACCCAAGGAGCGCAGAACACCAACTACCCGGGGAGTCCATCTCACTAGTATGGACTAGTGTTGAGCGCTTTTACTCGCGTCTTGTTTTGATTGCTGAGTTGAACCAGTTGACCAGAAATTTCCATGCTGAGGTTGAGGCTGGCCATAGATCTAGGATTGAGGTGGGTCAGAAAGGATTAGGTTTTTTTTTTTTTTTTCAGTCAGAAATTGATCAATTCATATTTTGACAATATATTAGGTTTGTAGTTGCTTTAATTATTCTGTTTCATGCTGAGATCTTTATTCTATTTAAGTCGTTCCACAAAATGCTCTTCCACCAGTTAAGTTAAGTAATAAAACTGCCATTGTTGGGAAGGAAGCCTGGTAACCGTAAAAAAACTTTTAACATATTAGAAATTATTTTTAAAATTATAGAAATATTTTAAATTTAAAATAAAATATTGCGATGTTATATAAAAGATAATTCTCAATACATAAATAATCTCTAGTTAATCTTTGTCCCCACATATAAAAACAAAGAATCAAAATTTAAAACATCCTCAAAAAATAGGAAATTATTTCTAATTCTCAATTTTAATAAATATTCACATCTGATACATTTTTTAAGGTTGTCAAACAAAAAATTAAACCAGAACTTTTCTCTCTCCCCCCTCTCGCTCTATGTATATATATGTGTGTTGTTATCCAAGACGAGGCAAGATTAACTAAGCATTAGTTTATTTCCTATTATAATATATGTATTATGTACAAGTCAAAAGAGATCACTAGCAGAGTATTATTTATTTTAGTTTCCAGAGCTCAACAATCTATGAGCCTAATACTCTGCACATCTCCTCCCTTAACTTTACAGGAACCTTCGAGGTATCTTGACTGCCCTTCCATATCTTGTATGCACGGCTGGCATTGAAGGGAGGCTCTTCTCTGGATCCTGGTCTTGGTTGTCCCTCTGCATCCTTCCATCTCTTGTAGATGAGGCCATTGGTGTAGGGCAATCCTCCTCGGTCTCTTGCTCCTGGTCATCCTTGCATCTCCTTGAGAGCCAGGTTGATGTCGAAGTGGGGTCTCCTCATTTCTCTGCTCCTGGCGCTTTCCAGGGGCATCGTCCTATATGCTTGAAGAGTCAGATAGCAATCTTCTTCTTTCTTCTTGGACTTGGGCTTCTTAGATTTCTTCTTGGGAGGTTCCTCACGCTTCTACTTCCTCCTCCTCACTGTCCTCAGCTTCCTTCCTCTTCTGGGGAGTCTCTTCCTCCTCATTGTCAGAGGACTCCTGCTCATCTCCGGACTCTTGAGTTCCAGATTTGGGGCAGTCGTCTTTCTTATGGCCAAACTCCCCACAGGTGTAGCAAGCCTTCTTGGACTTGCGCTGGTTCTCCTCCTGTCCTCCATCTTCAGCCGTGTTGTTGGTACACTCATATTTACGGTGGCCAACTTCTCCGCAGTTGTAGCAGGTGTTGTTGCTGCCTCCATCACGGCTCTGTCCACGGCCACGTCCACCACCACGGGCAGGTTTGGTACATTCAAACTTGCGGTGGCCTTCTTCCCCGCAGTTGTAGCAGCCTCTGTTATCTCCACTTCCGAGTCTACCACGCTGTCCGCCGCGGCCTCCTGATGATAATTGCTGAATCATTCTCACAATGTTTAATTTTTCACTTGTCTCCCCAGAGAGAAGTGGCTGCTTTAGTTTATCAACAATGTACATTTTCGAGTTTAAGTGCTGGCCTTTATTTTGAAGTTTTACGTGGATCATTCCAACTGTTTCCAAGGGTATTCCATTTGGACCTTGTAATATTTTATCAGATTTTTCCAGTTTTATTTTTTGGAAACTTTGATAATAATATTGTAGGGGGAGCACGTTGACATCAGCTCCGGTGTCAATTTTAAAATTAATTTGTCTATTATTTACCTTAATTGGTACTATCCATTTCTTGGAATTATCTTCTACAGATCCCAAAAAAGCTATCTCTGATTTTATTTCATTTATGGCTTCTGATCTACATACTTTGGCATAATGGCCCTTTTTCTTGCATTTACTACAATACGAGTTCATAGCTGGACAATTTTTCCAATCATGATTATTTGAATTGCCACACCTGGTGCATCCATGTGATGACCCTCCCAACTGGTTTGACTTGAATTGTCTTATTTTTGGTTCGTGCCTTTTTGTTTCTTTCATATGATTAGGCATTTTCTTTATTTGATCTACAGAATCTTGTTGGTAAAGGCCAGACTGCTGTTCTTTGACACTTTCTAATTGCTTTGCCATTAGTGTGGCTTTTACTAAGGTCAAGTCTGTATCAAGTTGCATTCTTTCAGATAATGCTCTATCCCTTACTCCAACAACTATCCTATCTCTAATCAACTCATCATGTAACATCCCAAAATTACAGTGCTCAGCTAGGCTATGGAGTGATGTGATAAATTCATTCACCTTTTCCCCTTCCTGCTGACATCTTTGATTAAATCTTGCCCTTTCATAAATTATATTACGTCTTGGAATAAAGTGACTTTCAAAGCATTCAATAACTTTATCATAATTTTCTAGTTGGTCACTTGCTATTTTACATGACAACAAAATGTCATCTGCATTATCATCCATGCAGTACACGAGCATATTAACTTGCTCATTTTCTGGGTTATTAATTAACCCGCTTGCCTGCCTAAAACGTTCAAATCTCCTAATCCATTTTGGCCAATCACCTGGATTTGAAAAATTAAAAGGTTCTGGGGCTACACAATTATAATTTTGGGGAATTATAAAGACTTATTTATAGTATGATATAACTTACCTAAAAAGTTTGCTTGATGTCGAATTTCAAATTTTCTTCGAACAACGACTTTCTTTATTAATTCAGTTTACCGCTTCTAAGCTTGCTTGATGTCGAATTTCAAATTTTCTTCGAACAACGACCTTCTTTATGAATTCAGTTTACCGCTGCCACCATGTGTTGTTATCCAAGACGAGGCAAGATTAACTAAGCATTAGTTTATTTCCTATTATAATATATGTATTATATACAAGTCAAAAGAGATCACTAGCAGAGTATTATTTATTTTAGTTTCCAGAGCTCAACAATCTATGAGCCTAATACTCTGCACAATATGAATGTCAATGTATGTATTTATTTGTTCTTTACACGGTTACTCAACAACAACAACAACAAAAAAGCCTTTATTTAGGGTCACTGACCCTATACAGGATTCACCAGAGGTATGCATAAGAACAAAGCAGTGAGACAACGGAAATAGCGATATATACAGAGTAAAAAGAGAAAGAAAAAAAAAAAAAAAAAACAAGAAAAGGAAAAAAAAAAAAAAATAAGAAAGAGGGAAGCAAGAAATCAACACAAAAAGAGTAGCAGTAAGAAAGTGAGGAGTGAGTATCACTTGGCCTTCTTCTGAGATATGGACTTGTGGAAACCATAAAACGCCGTAGCAATATACTTATTCTGGGTCATATTGTCAATTATTGATGGAAGTGAAGCACAGAGTTGCCCAGTTTTGAGCATAAGGGTTCTTCTTTCTTCTTTCAGAGCAGAGCAATCAAAAATATAGTGAGTGATTTCATTTTGTAGTTTTGAATTACAGAAGGTACAAGTCGGGTCCTCACCGCAGAGCATCTTGGTGTGGTTTTCTCTAAAAAAACTTGAAAGTATTCTAACTTGTGCGAGTAGTCTTACAACCGGGAAAGGAAAATCCCCTAAAAGGTATCCCTCCGTCATGAAAGATATGTGAATGTCTTTGTAGTGAGAGTATAGCTTAGATTTATCCATTCTTGTAAGGTCGTTTTGTATAGATTGGTCTGCCGCTGTTTTTAAGAGCCCTGTAATCGCGCTCCTCAGCGTTTCAGGGTCATCACAGGAAACAAGTGCAGGGGATCCATTATCGTTAAGCAGATTAGTGAGCTTTTTAATGAAACCGATGGGTGTGCCCGAAGCATTAGAGAGTTCCCGTGTTCTATTAAAACATATACGTGGCAATCTGTCACTGCTCATATTCAACACCCGCAGCCAATACTTCAGGGTTAATTTTAAGGCTGTTACACTCAATGAGATACGACCGGTTTCTAATCTGATTAGGTAACCTGGAGTGTATCTGGGCAGATTCAGGAACCTACGGATAAATATGTCTTGTATATTGTCCAGTAAGTCTTTATGCTCTGTTGCCCATAATGGAGCGGCATACATCAGGACAGCTCTCACTATTGTATCAAAGAGTTTGATTGATAAATTTATTGACTTTGCTTTTGATTTTATTAATATTGGGTGTGTGGCGTTAATTGCTGTAAGTGCTTTTCCTTTAAAGTAATTTGCCGGGTGAGTAGTTGTTATTGTTGGTGTCAGAGGGAATCCCAAGTATGTATATCTTGAAGTTATTGCTATGGGTTTATCATTCCAGAACCATCTATCCTTATTTGAGGGTTTACCTCCATTACGGAACACCATAATCTTTGACTTGGACTCATTTAGTGTCATTAAGTTCTCATCGAGATATTCTTTCAGTATTTTGATCTTCTTTTGGAGGTTTATCCTGGACTCACCTATAATTGCTATGTCGTCGGCGTACAGCAATAAATGGATATCTCCAAATTCTGGCAAATTTACACTCGGCAGGTCTGAGTTATTATAAATTTCGATTAAGTCCGTGATAAATAATATAAATAGCAGTGGGGAAAGTGGTTCTCCCTGGAGGACTCCCGAGTTTATCTTAATACTTTCCGTAAATGATCCCTTCCATCTGATAGCTATAGTTGCTTGTTCGTAGTAACTTTTGATCGTACTTATGAATTGGTAACTTATGCCTAGGTTGTAAAGTTTTTTCCAAAGTAGTGAGTGGGGTACAGTATCAAATGCCTTCCTTAGATCGACAAAAAAGACATATAGTTTTCCCCTCTTTTTTCTTAATGATAGTTGGATTAAAGTAGTTAGTGTAAATATGTGGTCAATACATGATCTTTCTTTTCTAAATCCCGCTTGGTTTTCGGGTATAACCCTTCTTCCTTCGACCCATTCCTCCAGTCGTGATCTTAGGATTGATGTGAAAAGCTTTGATACATTGCTAATCAGTGCAATACCTCGGTAGTTGGAGGGGCTGTTCTTATAACCGTTTTTAAAGATTGGGTGTATAGTGGAATTAGTCCAAATTGCTGGGTATTTTCCAGTCGTCATAACACTATTGTAGAGTTGTTTCAACAGCAGTATGTACGAATCAGGGAGTGTTTTTAATACTTCATTGGGGATGCCATCGGGCCCGCATGCCTTGTTACTCCTCAAACCAGCTATCTCCTTGTATATGTCTGCATTGGTTATCTCTGAGTCCAATATAGGATCGTTCTGAGAAATCACATTATGTAAATTACAAATTCTCAAATTTTTCTCTGTAGTCATTAGTTCGCGGTAAAAGTTCAGCCAGTCCTGTATAGATATTTCTCCTTGGATTATAGATGTGCTTTTGTAGAGCGCAATAGTTTTCCAGAAGGTCTTTGAGTCTTTAGCATTTCTGAGTATTTCCTGTTACACGGTTACTCAATATTCAAACAATCCAACGGCACAGACATCTCCGTTTACAATTGTCGCCATAGAGCCACACGGACAACGGAATGGCACAGGGTAGTGTTCGCAGATGGATATCGCTTCTGTTTTAGCAATGACAGTCACCGAGTAAGAGTTTGACGCCGTCTTGGAGACAGGTCAAATCCGGCCACATCAGCGGAACGCCGCACCCCACGACAAGGCAGCATTATGGTTTGGGGAGCCCCCCATCACATTTAATAGCATCTCTAATCAAATATATTCATTTCCTCTCAGCAACCCTCCGCCGCCATATTATTTTGCCAGTTGATCTTGGCTTGTTGTCATCATATAGGTGCTATGGCGATAAAATTGTAAACTAAAAACATTTTGATTAAAAATTGATCAATAAAAAGGATTGGGTACTCTGGAGATTCCTGCATATATCTAACCCTATCAATGATTGTAACAGAATTTCCGAAGCTTCTATTCGTAAAGTTTGCCACATGTTTAAATATGTGAGGCGTTTAAGTACACTCGATTGCAGCATCGCGGCCTTGTTGTCAAATACAACATTTCATTTAGTTGTGTTTGAAAGTAGAATTTTTATTGCAGCATAGAGAGAAAGAGAGAGAGAGAGAGAGAGAGAGAATTGACAATTGACATATTTTTATTGACATCCTGTCAATACATGTAAAGTGCACAGTCCGCACTAATAATAAGGATGATGGTTATAATAAAAAAAAAAAAAAGATTTTGAAAATGATTAAAAAATACAACTATGTACATGGCGCCTCTGCCACCGCTGCAGAGTTTGATGGAAGATCGCCAATGGGTCCCCAGAGATACCACGCATCTCGCGATCTACGAAGAAAACGTAGATGGCATGCTTTGCCACTGAGGAGATGGTGATGGCGTGGTTCTCGAGGTTCACCGCGAAGATCCAGGATTGCAGGTCCGGCGGCCGCCCGATGATGGAGAACACCTCTCGGATGAGAGGGCGGACGGCGCTGCAGGACCAGTAGCGATGAGCCAGCGACAGGTCGCTGGAGCCGCAGGCGATGCAGACGGGCTGGCTCGACGCCGGGTGCCCCGGATGAGGCAGGGCGTGCAGGGCTAGCCGCAGAGCGATGTCCGCTGCATGGCCCCCGAAGGAGCAGCGACGGAGAGATGAGGACGCCAGGCTGGTGGAGGGCACGTCGACGACAGGCGCCCAGCGCCGGAGATACCGCGAGATGGGAACGGCGGCCAGGCGGGGACGCTCCAACATGCGACGCGCAGTGCGTGTGCTGATGCGCAAGAACGGCGTGGCCGTGCCGCGCAGCACCACGGCTTCCTCCAAGGTCCGCTCCCTGTAGATGCTCGTCGCGTTGTCCGCCACCAGGCGTTGGCAAAAAGCCCCAAGAGCAGCTGCATCTTCGCAGGCGCTTCTTGTAAGCCTGGCGATGGGCGGCGGAGCAGGGCCTGCCAGGTCGCGGACGGGAACTCCTCTCCATCTAGAGGGAGCCCGAAGAGAGAGAGAGAGAGAGATGAATAGAGGAATATGTTGCCATAAAATTCAAACAAAACTAACTCAAGAACTTGATATAGAAAGGGAGGAGCGATCCTTTAGAATATTTCAAACTCCACTTCGATGTTTCGTGTACAGCTTTGATACTCACGGACAAAACTTAAGTAGAAAGTATTTAATGTCTCCGGTCGTCTCTTTTTTTTTTAAGGAGACAGAAGCAAGTTTGTTCACATTAAATATCTTGTGTGTCTTCAATAAAGGTCACTGTAATATCTTTCAGAGTTATTGTCCTGATATACCTGCTGAAATGTACAACTTTGTTTTGTCCATGAGTGTATAGATTTTTTCGTCTCACGTGTTTCAAAGCTATTTTTAAAGTCTTATTTCACCATAAAGGATATAATCATTACAGCACGTCATTAAATATATATATTTGTACGACTATTAGGGGTTGAGCTACTTCTAGACCTTTCTAAAGCATTGCTAAGTAATGTTTTGTAGAAACCTTCAAGGCATTCGGTCAGTTCTTCCTTGATTCACACCATCAGACCTGTCACACGTGCTCCAGGACCAATTAATTGTCTCCGACACTTTGGAACTTTCCTCGTGTGAATTGACCATTCCTTTCAGGAAACTGCCAGCGTAATGACAAATGGGCAACTTTTGAATGGAGGTCAGGCATTGTAGGCTGCTCCAACCTATTCTTGTCTCTGTGATTTTTCATTTCCCAAACTTTGTTTCCAATTCACACACACACACACACACAAAAGCCTTTATTAAGACACACAGGTCTTACAGAGGATTCTCCTTGGGGTTACAAAACGGAGGAACCTATGAAAGTGGGAAATAAAAAATGGAGAAAGATTATATACATTTGGTAAATATATACAGATTATAAGAAAGAATAAAAAGTAAGAAGAATAAAAAAAAAATCAAAAAAAGAGAAAAAAAAAAATTTTTGGAAATATGGATGGGAGAAGTGGAGAGCGAAAAGAGGAAAGAAAACAGGTATTTACATATGGAACAAGATGGAACAGCGCAGGTGGGCCATGTATTTTTTAAGAAATCTTTAAGAGATTTCCCAGGAAATCCTCGTGTTCAGGGTTGTAAGGTAAACACCGTTTTATCATTGTTAACTTATCGTATCTGCCTAAACAAATAATTGGATGTTGGTTCTGTCTTTCTTATCAAACAGAAATTTTTGGTATGTTTGAATGTTCGGTTAAGTCTTTCTTTTTTACAGCATTTTTATGGAAGTTATATAGATTTAGAGCTACTGAACTATTGTCTATAAAGTTGGATAATAAAGAATATAATGTGAAGTGTGTATGGCCTATCTTAGAGAAGAGTATTTTTCTTTCCGTGTCAAGAGGCATGCATTCAAATATATAATGTTCTAATTCATTTTCGGTTCTATTTTTGCATAGTTGGCAATACAAGTCTTCTGTCCTTAGATATTTTATATGGTCTTCTCGATATAAAACAAATAGAATTCTCAATTGCGCAATGAGGCGTTTAGCCGGCAGTGGGAGTTCACTTAGTAGATAGTTCTCTGCTGCGAATGTTTTATGTAAATATTTGTAGTGTGTGTGTAGCTTCGAATTGGTTATTCTTGATTGGTCGGTTTGGATAGACTGTTCTATAGTGATTCTGATAATTTGAGGTATTGCTTTCTGTAGAATATTGGGGTCTGAACAATTCTTTAACCACATGAATCCAGTTGAGTTTAGGATATTCATTAAATTTTCTGTAAAACCTATAAAGGCATTCGTCAGAGTGGACGTTTCCCATAATTGGGCTAGACAGATTGCGGGCAATCTGGATTTTTCCATTTTTAATATTCTTAACCAGAACTTTAGAATTAGTTTGGTTGCTGTGACTCCTAGTGAGAAGCGTCCGGTTTCCATGCGTAGTATGTAGCCTGGTGTGTTACTCGGCAAGTTCAATAGTCGTCGGAGATAGTTATTCTGAATTTGGTCCAAGATTTTGTACTTTTCGTTTGCCCAAATTGGAGCAGAATACAGCAGAGTTGACAGGATAATCGAGTCTAATAGTTTCATTGATGAACCAAATGAATTCAACCTGGATTTCTCCATAATTTTCCATACTTCGCCGGTAGCTGCAAGCGCTTTGCCTTTAAAGTATGAAGCCACTTGACTAAACGAGATGTTTCCAATTCTATATATAATACTTCTTCTTGATGTATTATTATTTTATATGCATATCTCCATTTTTCTGAGATTAAAATTACACTTTGAGAGATTGAAAACAAACAACAACAACAACAAAAAAGATGCAACAAGAGTTTTGCTAATTGGACAAAATTTGATATGCAAAGGCATTTCGGCTGAGCAAGCAAATTATTAAATTTTGTCAGCCAATTGAAGAGCATGTAACACTGCAGCTCATCGATACAAATGGCAGATATAAAAAGGGAGAAAAAAATCGATTTCAGGTCAAAACATTTTTACGAATTTTCTAACGCCGACTCAAATAGAAAGTAGGTTCGCCTCGCAAACAGGTTTGTGCACACTTGGCGCGTATGGCAGCATTTGAGAGGACGTGCAGTTGTCGAGTAGGAGGATCGCTGGCTGTTTGTAGAAATGATTTGGACGATGTTGGCAGGAATGGCTGAAGCGAGCTGACTGAACGTTAGAACCGGAGTGGTCTCATAGCCCCGGATTCGCGTCATTTTTAACCTGGGATTTAAATTACAGTGTTCGATTTGAGCCCTGCCGAGTGCCAGCCTGAAAAATATATCTCAGCTACTCTGTTCCCATTCTCCAGGGCTCAGAAACATTCTCAGGACTTACAGGAGGAAAGGATCCTTCTAATAATTTTATATAAGTCCGAAGTTTATCAACAGATGGAAAATCCTTTTGTGTGCTCCAGAGAATCTGCTCAAGGAAAGCGAATATCCAGGAGTGAAGAGGGATGTGCAGGCTACTATCTCCCGTCGCCACCTTCCCTGCTGACTTCACGACTAAACAACATCGAGCCTGGAAAATAATACAAATGTGAAATTGTACTTGGGTGATTAAATTAATAAAAAGGCATCTCCTTATCGTGAAACTGAAAGTTGCTGATGGCTTGCGCCGGCTATCGGAATAAATATCAACTAATCGTTGATTTTTAATTATACCAGAATAGACGACGCCTTGAAGTATTTATTATTTTATTGACAGATTATTAATTTTGATATTTATAGTCTGCTATAAAACGCGTTCGTGGGTGGCTTTTTCTTGATTTTCAAGAAATTGGGTTGGCCAAATATCACGGAGCAAGTTAAATAAACGTTTAGTTTATTTTTGCTCCACTAGATGGCGCTCTGCCATCTAAAAAGCACATGTGCTTTTGGTCAGGATATGCCTTCTTTATTTTTAATAGTCTACTACCTACCTCATTGCTTCTCTAGTATTTGATCAGTTTTAGTGCGTGCCTTAAATAAACAATTGGGTCGTCAGCCTGAAGTTTCCTAATTGTCTACGCGACAATATAATTGATATTTATTCGATGAGGCGGCGGGATGTCTAAAAACCGGTATGGTGTTCATGTAGAGGCTATGTTTTGCTGATCCATAGTATCCTATGTAAACCTCCCATTGTGCCAAGAGAGAAATATGGCCAGGATGTGTAGCCACAGACATTTATTGCAATCCTATTATTGCTTGATTTATTCAATCGACACGTTTCTCAATGGTTCGTAAACTTTACAATGTCCTTATTCATCTGTGACCTATAACAATAAGGAAATGTTATTTCTGCCATTTGTGTTGTCCCAATGTGTTCATTGGAGATTGGAACTATTTGTAACGCGTAGGATTCGTTTCAATAAACAATGCTATTAAACAATTATTTAAAAAATCATATACGTTTTAAATAGTTCAAAAATTTCCAATAACACATTTTTTCTTATCATCATCAAATCAGACGCAATATCCCTACAAGGGATGCTTGCGTCAATAACACATGGCATGTGCTAATTCATCTTGCTTAAGTTTAAATGAACAACAATATGTTTGTATGTGTTCTCTTTATGTAATGATCTATAGTGTCTGTGGAACATATGCCCTATCAATTTTTGTGTTGATTATGTAAATCCCATTATGATTTTCACAATATTTTTGCTTTTAATATGTTATTGTATAATATTGTGTTATATTATTGTTTTATAATGAAACTGGGCTTTTACAATATATCTGCTTCTGTTATCTAATTCCTTATTAAATAAAACTCCTTTATTCTGCGGATTTGACCAAAAGCGCATTGTAAGCGGAAGAGCCTTATAAGTGAGAGTTCAAAATGTTTCAAAAGGACAAAGTTCTCTCTCTATGATTTTAAAAATTTATATTTTAATATTAAATTTATAAAACTGAATATTTATGAGTCCACAAATCTTATAATCCTTTATTTCCTTGACCTTTCCTTGACCTTGCCTTGCAATCATGTCTGCCTTGTAATATCAGTTCATTGTCTAGGAGCAAATAGCAAAAATATTTAAAAATGCCTACAAACTCAGAGATACTAAAATTTCGATAAGTAAAGATTATAGTAAAAATGTTAGAGAGCAACGGCGCATCCTAATTGCAAAAAGGAAAGAATTGGGTGAAAGGGGAATAAAATCGAAGTTGAGAGATAACAAGCTTTTGGTAAATGATAAAGTCTGTAAAGTGATGAATGGCCAAGTTGTTGATAGCACAGGAGTTGCTATATAGCAAAAACCTTGTAGAAACAATTGTGTAAATAGAAGAAATACGACATCAAAATCACAAATTAATTCTCCGCCCCATAATCAAATAACGGAAAGTTACTACGACATAAATACATGTAAATATGATTCTCAAGACGATGACAATGCAAATTTTTCTGAAAATTCGCGAGACATCGCCGAAAAAATAATATGTTGGAATATAAATGGTTTCTATAGGATTCTTTCGATATTTCCACTCCTCGAGCACATAAAGAACTACGAAATTTTTGCTCTACTTGAAACATGGTGCCTGAACAGGACTAACATAACACTAAAAGATTATCAAATTATCGAATTACCTGCCACCAAAGAATCTGGAAGGGGAAGAGGGTCAGGGGGTATAATTGTCGGTTTTAGGGAAGGCGGGAAATATAGAGTAGAGAGTTCTGAAAAGGATGGCACTTGGTTATCTATTTTCTTATCAACAAACACAAGAGCACCCCAACATGTTATCTGTTTAATATTTGTATACCTTCCTCCAAACCAAATACAGCTGCATAACTTAGATAAGCTGTTTACATACATTCAAAAGCAAATAGCAGATGGAAAAGAAATTATTTTACTTGGAGATTTAAACATCAGAACTGGGAAGTTGGGAGGACTACACAATCCACTTAATTTCCAGCTCCCCCTAACATCGGAAAGAAGGGCTAAAGATCATATAATATCATCTCTGTCTAATAAACTTCTTGATTTCCTGGAAGATAATTCTTTGACAATAGTTAATGGAAGATCTAGAGGTGATAAAGATGGAGATTTTACATACATATCCGAAAGAGGCTCTTCAACTATTGACTATTGCATACTCTCACAGGGTTCACTACAAATTTTACTGGACTTCAAAGTCGATGACCAACTGTACTCAGACCACCATCCTTTGGTTTTAACGATAAAAGGCCAAAACTTCAATGAGAAAAAAACCAAACGGGAAGATTATAATATTACGAGATATAGATGGTCAGCCGATGGACTCGCAACGTTTAAAATGAAACTGGAAGAATTGCGGGAAAAAAACATACCAGCCTCCGATGACCTTGTATACACTTTCAATCAGCGAATTTTGGAAGCAATGTCATCTGCAAAAATAACCTACTCAATTAAGGGCGGCCCCAGAAAATCTAAGCCGTGGTTCGATAAGGACTGCTATGATATGAAAAAACTGGCAAAAGAAAGTCTGAAGAAATATCGTAAAACAAATAGATTGGAAGACAGAGAATGTTATGCTTCTTCCAGAAAGAAATATCTTGCTTTATTGGATCTAAAAAGGAAAGGCTTTGATAATGAAAAACAGGAAATACTCAGAAATGCTAAAGACTCAAAGACCTTCTGGAAAACTATTGCGCTCTACAAAAGCACATCTATAATCCAAGGAGAAATATCTATACAGGACTGGCTGAACTTTTACCGCGAACTAATGACTACAGAGAAAAATTTGAGAATTTGTAATTTACATAATGTGATTTCTCAGAACGATCCTATATTGGACTCAGAGATAACCAATGCAGACATATACAAGGAGATAGCTGGTTTGAGGAGTAACAAGGCATGCGGGCCCGATGGCATCCCCAATGAAGTATTAAAAACACTCCCTGATTCGTACATACTGCTGTTGAAACAACTCTACAATAGTGTTATGACGACTGGAAAATACCCAGCAATTTGGACTAATTCCACTATACACCCAATCTTTAAAAACGGTTATAAGAACAGCCCCTCCAACTACCGAGGTATTGCACTGATTAGCAATGTATCAAAGCTTTTCACATCAATCCTAAGATCACGACTGGAGGAATGGGTCGAAGGAAGAAGGGTTATACCCGAAAACCAAGCGGGATTTAGAAAAGAAAGATCATGTATTGACCACATATTTACACTAACTACTTTAATCCAACTATCATTAAGAAAAAAGAGGGGAAAACTATATGTCTTTTTTGTCGATCTAAGGAAGGCATTTGATACTGTACCCCACTCACTACTTTGGAAAAAACTTTACAACCTAGGCATAAGTTACCAATTCATAAGTACGATCAAAAGTTACTACGAACAAGCAACTATAGCTATCAGATGGAAGGGATCATTTACGGAAAGTATTAAGATAAACTCGGGAGTCCTCCAGGGAGAACCACTTTCCCCACTGCTATTTATATTATTTATCACGGACTTAATCGAAATTTATAATAACTCAGACCTGCCGAGTGTAAATTTGCCAGAATTTGGAGATATCCATTTATTGCTGTACGCCGACGACATAGCAATTATAGGTGAGTCCAGGATAAACCTCCAAAAGAAGATCAAAATACTGAAAGAATATCTCGATGAGAACTTAATGACACTAAATGAGTCCAAGTCAAAGATTATGGTGTTCCGTAATGGAGGTAAACCCTCAAATAAGGATAGATGGTTCTGGAATGATAAACCCATAGCAATAACTTCAAGATATACATACTTGGGATTCCCTCTGACACCAACAATAACAACTACTCACCCGGCAAATTACTTTAAAGGAAAAGCACTTACAGCAATTAACGCCACACACCCAATATTAATAAAATCAAAAGCAAAGTCAATAAATTTATCAATCAAACTCTTTGATACAATAGTGAGAGCTGTCCTGATGTATGCCGCTCCATTATGGGCAACAGAGCATAAAGACTTACTGGACAATATACAAGACATATTTATCCGTAGGTTCCTGAATCTGCCCAGATACACTCCAGGTTACCTAATCAGATTAGAAACCGGTCGTATCTCATTGAGTGTAACAGCCTTAAAATTAACCCTGAAGTATTGGCTGCGGGTGTTGAATATGAGCAGTGACAGATTGCCACGTATATGTTTTAATAGAACACGGGAACTCTCTAATGCTTCGGGCACACCCATCGGTTTCATTAAAAAGCTCACTAATCTGCTTAACGATAATGGATCCCCTGCACTTGTTTCCTGTGATGACCCTGAAACGCTGAGGAGCGCGATTACAGGGCTCTTAAAAACAGCGGCAGACCAATCTATACAAAACGACCTTACAAGAATGGATAAATCTAAGCTATACTCTCACTACAAAGACATTCACATATCTTTCATGACGGAGGGATACCTTTTAGGGGATTTTCCTTTCCCGGTTGTAAGACTACTCGCACAAGTTAGAATACTTTCAAGTTTTTTTAGAGAAAACCACACCAAGATGCTCTGCGGTGAGGACCCGACTTGTACCTTCTGTAATTCAAAACTACAAAATGAAATCACTCACTATATTTTTGATTGCTCTGCTCTGAAAGAAGAAAGAAGAACCCTTATGCTCAAAACTGGGCAACTCTGTGCTTCACTTCCATCAATAATTGACAATATGACCCAGAATAAGTATATTGCTACGGCGTTTTATGGTTTCCACAAGTCCATATCTCAGAAGAAGGCCAAGTGATACTCACTCCTCACTTTCTTACTGCTACTCTTTTTGTGTTGATTTCTTGCTTCCCTCTTTCTTATTATTATTATTTTTTTTCCTTTTTTTTTTTTTTTTTTTTTTTTTCTTTCTCTTTTTACTCTGTATATATCGCTATTTCCGTTGTCTCACTGCTTTGTTCTTATGCATACCTCTGGTGAATCCTGTATAGGGTCAGTGACCCTAAATAAAGGCTTTTTTGTTGTTGTTGTTGTCTAGGAGCAAATTCTTGGAGAGAATCCTCCCTACCCCTCATTTTTGCACTTATTCTTCTTAATTGGGATGTATATACAAAATTAAATAAAATCATGCTTTCTTAAAACAGTTTTTGATC
>CP092864.1:206440064-206580404 GCA_030710605.1 Cordylochernes scorpioides
GTCTCGGTTGGCATGAGCTCCCATTCATCTGTGACATAATAAAGAACATTATTGACTGGTTTTACTGAATTCTCAATAAAACATATTATATAAATTTCTCATTAAAACAAATAGAATCAACACATATAAAATAGAAAAAAAAATAAATAAAAAGGTCAGGTGTTGATATTAAAAATAAAGGAGGCATATCCTGACCAAAAGCACGTGTGCTTTTTAGATGGCAGAGCGCCATCTAGTGGAGCAGAAATCAACTAACATTGATTTAACCTGTTCCCTGATATTTGGCCAGCCCAATTTCTTGATAAATCAAGAAAAGCCATCCACGAACGCGTTTCGCGCTGTTGGCGCTCGTCAGCGTGGAGCAGGCTGTATCACTGTGACCAAAAATATTTTTGGTCCCAGAGGCTTCTTGAGAATTTTAAATATCAACACCTGACCTTTTTATTTTTATTTTTTCTATTATTTTTTCATGTGTTAAGCGTATTTACGCAAGTTTTGCCTTAAATACCCATTTCTTGGTTTCTCAAGAAGCCTGGATTATTGAAAGCCTTGGATGTACTTGAGGGCGCTAGAATCTACTGAATGACCTTGAAACTATCACGTGTTGAGGAGAAGCATTATTTAATGCTCACCACGCACACTCTTTGTTAATTATGAGGATGGATCATTATCCAAAGGAATTTAACCTTCGCAGACCTTTTTTTTTATGGAAGGGCAACAAGGAAATTCAACATTCACTACACAATCATGAAGACTCCTGTGCTTCCAGGGCCAGCACTGTACTATGGATGCCACTCTCTCACGTGTGTGCGTGAAAACTGAATATAAATAAATGAGTTGCCTGTTGAAGAATGTCACAGTCCGAAAGCTTGCCGATCATACAGCACAAGTAAATGAAACTCGTCCCCGTAAACTTTGATTCCTTCTTCAAGTTGATGTCTTCCTTCTCTTGTCAAATAAACTCCACACATTCCCATTTTTTACCACCGTCCCAAACTGTGAAGGTTTAGTGTTATTTAAATCCTACGCCTTGTAGTGAAAAAATTCGGAGTGTTTTTACATGTCTAGGCACACAGTACATTATAAAAATGGCAACATTTCACATCGCGGTTACTTAGCTTGATGTGTAGATATAAATAAATAACTTAAGATTCTTTTACGGTAAAATTCAGAGAAAATACCTCAGAAGTATCTATCTCTCAATTGAAATATATATACCTTCCTTGTTCCAATATCACTTTCTTAGGTACCGCTCAAAAAGAGCAACCTAGTTTATGATATTTGTAACAATAAATAATACTTGAAGGTTATTCACATATTAAAACAAAGGGTCCAACGCGGGATTCGATCCCGGTTCATGGCTGTAGGGAATCGAGGGTGTTGCCCACTCGTCTACCGACTCTTTTAAATATACCGTTTATTGAAATAAAATATAAACAAATATATTTTGAATATCAAACTGAGTTTAAAATTAGAATGGGACTAAAATATTAATATAGATAGACACTTGACGCTACCTCTGTGTCGGTTGTTCGGCGGTACATATACTAAAATTGGAACGATACCTCTGTGTGTATAATTAGCGTAAAAAATACCTAGCGATTGGTAAGTAAGTCGAGTAAATAAGATTTGATGGCATTTAGTGGGAGAGAGGTAAAAAACCAATAAAATCCTAACTCTTATCTCACTAATGTATATTTGACCATTTTGTCCTTTAAATTACACGGCCATACGATGTGTGATTTAACACAAACATTTTTTATTAATCTTATACTAATTTTGAAAATATTAGTGGTTTGTCATCCTTTTAATAGCTAATGAAGTTGTAATAATTCTAACAAATAAATGCATCCCCCCCCCCAAATGGTTCTCTTTCAGTGTGAAAAAAAAAAGACCTAAATACAAATGGATTGATGTTCCTTGCCTAGAAAGTACTGTGCAGGCGTTTTTAAGAGACGCTGAAGGTAATGAAAAGGGTATTTTTATTCTCGAGCTAATATGTAACGCCCATATAAACGTAAGGATTGTTTTATATTCGAACACTACGCAGTTATCAGGATCAACAAAACGATAGATAAAGAATCTCTATATTTTGTAGAAATAGGGCGGGGAGTCGGCCAGCCAAGTTCCGGGCGGCTGGGTCAGAAGGGAAAGTGCCGGCATGGGACGTAGCGCGGTGCTGGTGGCCCTCGTGCTAGCCGCGGCCTGCTCGGCCGACCTGCAGCCTGCCAGCTCCGCCAGACTCCGCGACTTACTCCTCGGACCCCTCCAGGGCGAGCGGTACAGCATCCACGGGCGGGAACGGACGCGAGCAATTCTCAGACGGGAATTCCAACAGCTTGGACTTGATGTGTGGTTCCATAACTTCACGGCCACCGAGCTGGTTGATCAGGTACGTCTTGTTGACACATTCCGTCTCTGTGACAGGGATTATGATATAGCTACGTGGTGAACGCGTTGAAACAAAATAGGATGTTTAAGTCACCCGGGACTATATTACACGAGGAATAAACGCACCTTATTTATTTAATAAAGAGAATTGATTGCTGGGTGAAGCGTTTCTTTTATTTGCGAGAAAAACGCGAGATTTTGAGCACATCGCTCAATGCTGACTAAATGTTTCACCATGTTTTACTCTTTAGAGTGCGGTGTGCTCGCGTCTTGTTCGCAAATAAAACTTTCTCTCTTCATTATGTGGGAGTACAAATATACTACACTATATTACACGAGGAATAAACGCACCTTATTTATTTAATAAAGAGAATTGATTGCTGGGTGAAGCGTTTCTTTTATTTGCGAGAAAAACGCGAGATTTTGAGCACATCGCTCAATGCTGACTAAATGTTTCACCATGTTTTACTCTTTAGAGTGCGGTGTGCTCGCGTCTTGTTCGCAAATAAAACTTTCTCTCTTCATTATGTGGGAGTACAAATTTCTTCAGCACACTGTGTGTGTTTGGTGTTAATTAAATTGAGAGGCGAAAGTTATTTCTTTGTAATTGATCTGAGGATTGTATTCTATAAATAACTAACCTATGAACGCGAGATCTATAAAATTGACGTAATTGATGATTGTAGTTGTGTGTGATCTGCCTATATTATATATATATACGCATGGATATATTTTTTATTTATTTGTGGCTTATATACGTTCACTCATTAGCAAACTACATATCTGTGGCTGAGAAATTATAAAATGACATAGATCTGGAGAAAGAAGGAGAGTATTTATTACAATTCCAACCAAGGGGGGATACTTTATATTAGCCAAAAACTGGACTAATTTAATTTTAGTTTATTACTTTTAGGAGATTTGTTTTCGATTTTTGATAAATAAGTAATATATATATATATATTATATATATATAATATATATATATATATATATATATATATATATAATCTAAAAACTCAAATATTTCTATATTTAAAAAAAATATATATTTTATTTTATTCATTGATAATTTTACTTTTGTTATCATCGTTTTTAGAAAGACTTTCAGTTTTGTTGTATAGTTTTGTTGTAAATATGCGTAGTTAACATATCAATCCTTTTAAATCACTAATATAGGATTAACTTTATAAATTATATATAATGTGAAACTAACTAATGTGTAATATTTCCTCAAGTAATTGAAAATAAAAGCTACTTGATGGTAAATAATTATCTTTTTTTTTTATCACGACTGCACCTCAACCCTTTATCTTATCGATCCTTTGTCTTATCAACCCTTTATCTAACACCAACAAAATTATTCATAACATATTTAAATTATGGTAATAAAAACTTTCCAGCGGAGCTTCTGCAGTTACGCGCCATATTCTGGATAAAAAAAAAAAAAGAATAAGTGAAGAGAAAAGTTTATAGAAACCACAACAATAATTTTCCAATTTTTTAATAAAGGCTAAGGTGAAAAAGGAAAGTTTTATCCTGTCTTTTCTCCTGGTGAGAAATGATATTTTAATTTTGAAAAATATATATATTTGTGCTATATAGACAAAAGACAATCTGGTGTAGAATATATATATGGAAAACAGTATATAAAATATTATAATAATGATTAAAATAACCTAAAATATTTCCCATCTCTCCTCAACTTCACTCTGGGATCTTGACCCACGTTGTCTTGCGGTAGTCTCACCGACATTATTACATGTGTTATATTTAACAATCTAACACTGAATATGGATGAGCGTAGCAAAATAAGTATCGTTTCCAATACTACATACAGACCACATTGCATCGACAATTAATAAATAATATTGGAATGTATGATAAAATTGACCAAAGTTGAGATCGCACTATGTAATTTGATACAAGGTAATAAAGTGACAATAGGAGTTGCAGAGAGTTAAATCACCTGCGATATGCCGACAATAAAAGGAAAATGCCTAAAGAGTGTTAGCGCAGCTTCGCTTACAAACCATTTATTATGTTATTACACTGAAAAAATTATTTAAAAATTGAATGATTACTATAAGAAATAGTTAAGAAAATAACGAAGTGTTGGCAATGACCGGCATACATGTTGTTACCAAACCTCCATCTGTATATATATATTGTGTTAATTGTTCAATGTTATAATGAGAGAAATTAGCCGAGAGTGGAGGGCTCGCTCCAGAAGTCCCATCAGACGGTGACAGTGTGAGGGAGAAAACTTGGGTTATTGGAGCGGAGAACTACCTGGACACAAGTGATGTCACTACTCTTACGACACCTTCCCTTCTGGAAGGACACTTGGACCAGAAGCCACCCTAGATTATTCAGTTGACGGTGATGGTTTTTGTCTGACGAGTTCATTCAGTCGTATGGTTGGGCTTACTCCCAGCCGCCATCCATGTGAGTCTAAGTGTGAGTGGAAGTCTTGGCCCATTGCTCGTTCAGTCCGAAAACGCTCCACAATTTACAGCCAAACAGAATAAATGGGAATGGACTTAGTTGTTTCATCATAGTAAACGCGGACTTCTTGTATGAAACATCTTTCCAAGGTGGGATCACCTGCTTCAAATTTTATCTGATTATCAACTTGTTATTTATGGCTCTGGTTTAAACTTTCGCTGGCTTGTTGTTTTACTTGGGTTACTCAGTCGAACACATCGAACAATGCTGATAAAGTTCTCTCGTAAAGCTCTGCGGATGACGTCGGTTTAATAACACTGTCGGAGATAAACTGTGGAATGGTGTTTTTCTGGTGTCAGAACCGGAGATCTCGGATTATTGAAGTTTTGACTTTCCAATTAAAAGCAGATGTTAATTTGCGCAGTGCGGAGATGTTTAATGCCGTAACTAACACGAAATTTCCAAACTCTTCCAAAATGAAGGAGGTTCCATTATCACCGACAATTTCCCAAGATAATTCTTCTCTGGAGGAAATCTTATCAAGGAGTCTCTTACCAAAATAAAACAATCGGCCGTTGGGTGAAACTTATCTTTTATTTTAAAGTCTTTTATAAAAAAAAATATATATATATATATATATATGCCCCGCCCAACAGCCGATCTATTGTTCTTCTAAAGGGAATTCCTAATTGTGATAATTGAGGGTTTCCATTGGAGGAAATATTGCTGGCAAAGAAGACTACGGCCATTTAGAAGTGTAATTAATCTGAGTGAGATTTCCCAGCATCAACGAAAGGTCTCCAACAATGCCAAGCTATTTTAAGTTCTGGGCTTTGGTGGAACTTCAATGGGGAAAGGTGGACTCGAATGGAATTTAACCTTCTGTCTTGGCGTTTGTAAACTCAGCAAGTATTTACCCAGTCGTTGTCTATCCCTGGCCAATAATAGCATTGTTTAAGCCTTTTCATAGTTCTGACTTTGTGGACTTGGAGGGCAAAGAATAACAAATTAGTTAGGAGAGATACTAGTACCTTTAATCCTCTTGAATAGGGAACTGTTTTCTCATCCTGAAGTACTTCTTCGTTTCTCAAAGTTTGTTGAATCCTTCTTACGCCATGATATATTCAATCGTTCATTTTGGACAGTAATTTCGATTCACATTGAACATTATCGCAGGAATTCAACTTCATGGATGACATTTTTCAACAAGTCACACCGATGACTTCCATTTCGTAATCCCCATAAGACGTGAACGATGCTAAAGAAAGGCAATGAGGCAAAACACATTTCTCCCACCTCATTGTTACAGCCAGTGGCTGACCATCGCGTTATGTTCAGATTTTTTACCTTGAAACGCCATTTTGATCTATCCACTAGAGCTGGTTCAAAGAGCTTGCTTCTTTTTAACGATCTGTAACTCAAAAAAGATCAGTAGCACATCTATCGCCGTCCATTTTGACGGGAGAGGCAAACTTTATTTTTTATATAACATTATTCTATATATGTGTGAATTATATATTTTTATTTATATACATGCCGTTTTTGAAATCGAGGAGGGGGGGGGGGGGGGGCAATTATTTTCTGAAAAAAGAATCAAGAAATATATTGTGTTTACTTGGTGGTCCTCAAGTAATAATTTCTTATCAATATTTTTCAAATGAAACTAACGATTACTTTTTTTAAAGATCATAAAATGAACCTGATATGATATGTACTTAGCTATTTTGCATTCACTTTTTATGTTTTTAAATATCGATTAAAAAACTTGTTTAAAATGTCACATACGCCGTGTGTTATAGTGAGATACTAACGACAGCACTTGATAACTTCAAACACTATGAGTATGTATTGGTTACTGTAGCAATGGAGAGGATTTGTGTTGTTTCTGCGAGATGTATGTCATAATTTGTATATAATTAAATGCAACCCCGACCCACTATGTATGTATCATGTATGATTTTCAAAGATTTAATAAAAGAATAAGGTAACTGGAGGAAAGAAAGTAACAAAAGACATAGAAAGTAGATCTAGAGGAGAGCATATTTATTAATAACGACGCAGTTGACCTTCTGACCCCGGGTCCCTGCGAGCTAAGTTTAAACCAACACTTCCTGGAAAAACAGGACGTATCTAGTGACCAGAAGTTATAAATGTTAAAGCTAACACCCAATATTTCCGGCAAAGACAGGACGTATCTAATATCCGTCGAAGTTATAAGCGTCAAGCTACCCGACACTTCCTGACCCAGGCCGGGCGTAACTAACACTAAAGGAAGCCGCCGGCCAATCAGAAGATAGCATCTAAATAGGTCAACCAATAGGGAAAAATCAGGTGATCATCTCTCAACCAATCAGAGAGAAACTGAGTCTTGGTGTTAAATCGAAAAGCAAGAATGGGCAGTTACGTTTTCGCTCTTATAGGAACAACACCTACAGGGTTCACTGGCTCTCGCCGAGTTCGGACAGTGCTCCTTCGCTTCCAACAAGGTAACATCTACTCTAGAGATCTCTCTCTCCGCTCATTTAATCTAAATCCCATCATCGCCATGTGATCAACTAATTAATAAGTCAAATCGCTCAACTCTTCTCAAGCTTTCTTCCCTCCAACACAGTTGCCTTTTATTTTCAAAACAATCACGTGTCCTGATTATTCCTAACTGTGTGCTTCACTTACCACTCAACGACTGCGCTTCAACCCAATCTCACCATTCGCATCCAACAACAAGAAACCCCGCAACGATATTGCCACAGAACGGTTAAGTCGACAGGATTCTACAACAGTGTAATACATCAAATATTATAGTGTAATAATAACAATTGCATCATCGTATTACATGTATATATATATTTAAATATTAAAACGTATATTTTGTGTATATTTAATCGGACTGTATATAATACATCCTTATTTCATGTGTAAAAAAATTAGAATTCTATTCAATCAATCAGTTGTTAGAAGTATTTCTCTGACACTAAAATTAATCTCTTTAAAACGTAAAGAAAGGAAAACATTTAAGTTTCTTTTAAACCAAACTTCTACTGTCCTCGATATATTGGGTGTGCAGCAAGCAGAATGATCCAATACAGTATTAGAGCTCTAAAAGGCGGTCTGGGGGATTAAATTGGCGAAACCGCTGGGAGGGTTCACCACTGATGAGCAAAGCCTTCCCAATATATTTTTTCATCGCAGTAAGTTTATGTTTAAAAGAAACTTGCGCGGTTAAATGTTTTCCGTTCTTATATATAAATGGCGCGTTATATTTAAAACTAGGTTCGATAAATCCTAAAAGTAATTTCCCACAAGAATCGCAAAACATCGCAGAATATTTATTGCGCAGCTATCGACAGACCCAAGTATTGTGGTTACAATTTCAGCCCTCGAATATTTTTAATTGTGCGCAGTAATGTGTGTGATAGTTCAATTCCAACATGTCTTATTTGGTGTGAAAATAGCACATCACACACACAGTTTATACCGTGACACACGATGTCTGACTGAACGTGTTGACAGAAACTTCTGTCGCGAGTATTTCCCTAGTGGATAATTTGTCAGGAAAATCCGCCTCGACGTCATTTGGCAAGTTCCCATAGGATATAATTGTCGGCCCTGGGTTTGACTAAGGAAGGTAACAATTTCTTTCATCGTCTTCAATGTCAAACAATCCTAGATCTTTTCGGATTTATTTAACAGTTTCTTCTAGCGGATTGACAATGTCCACCGTATCAACAACAAAAAATCTTAATTAAGACCTTTCAGTTTTATACAGATTCTCCGAGTAGAAATGTCCACCATTTCTAGATTTTTGTTCAAATTCTCTTGTAATCTTCAAATGTTGATCACTTCAGGCGATAACAGAGGTATCACATAGAGAGGTTATCATTGAACAGAGCCATAAAATTAACACAAAAGGTTTTGTTAATTCCTCTAAGCCAAAGGACTCAGTACTTGAATCTAAAGACATTGACGGCTGCCAACGTACTAACTAGATCGGCGGAATAAACTATGAAATATTTATATTGACCTGGAGACCGCTCCAGCACCGTTTCGATTTGCCTCTCCTGGGTCCAATCGTTTCTGTTTGTCAAGCTGCTGTCTCTCGTTGTCAAGTCTCGCAACGAAATATCTTCTGCTGTGAAATATTGTAGAACGTACATTTGATATTATTGTCGACAGCACTTTTGTCTTCCACTTGCTGCCAAGCCTATTGAAGAAAGTGAGTTTGAGAAAGGAAGTTTTTCTAAGACATGTCCCTTTACTCGGTTTGCGTGCTTGCGTCCATTCAAAGATATTTCTGGACTCGCGGCCTTCAACAACGGCCTTCTGTGAGAGGCGCTGAATCCTCCACGTGACAAACGCCTTCCTATTATATATTCTTGTTTCCTGTATGGTAACGTTATGGATTCAAGGCTTTCTTTGGGGGGAAGACAGAAATAGAGAATAGTAACCTCGAAGTAACTTGGTCCATATTGGCATTTTTGAAACGGCGACTTTTTTCATCTCTTTTTTTTTTAGACGATATCAGTGAATATTTTCCCACAAATATAAATAAACAAAATTCTAGCTCAAAGAAGGAAATATTATTACATAGGTGGTATAATAGAAACCCGCTCAATGGGAAGCCATTAAAAGTGCTTCTTTTTTTCAATACCACACAATTTTAAAAAGTGAAATTGAACAATATATTTATGATGTAGAAAATTGTGAGAATTAAATACTTATAATCAATTTAAAAATATTATAAAATTATAAAAAAAATTTACGCGATAGGTTTTTGTGCCCGAACGTGTGTAAGATTGCCGGACATTTTATACCATTGTCAAATTAGGAAAGACAAACTTCAGAATGACACGGCAATTTAAGGCGAAAACAAAATCAACATTTATAAGAAACAAGATAAGCCATGAAGGAAGTTTCCAGAGTAGCAAAATATAAATATCAAAAATTGATAATCTGTACATAAAATATAATAAATACTTTGCTACAATATAAATACATTGCAAGGAGTTTTTTTTTTTAATATTATATACAGTTAAACCTGTCTATAGCCCCCCCCCCTCTTGGGACTCGCCAAAATAGGGTGCTATAGAGAGAGGGTGCTATAGACAGGTCACTTTTAATGTAAATCGCATCGTATTACGTATTTAAAATCGGGCGCTATAGAGAGGAAGGCGCTATTTAGAGGGGGCGCTATAGACAGGTTTAACTGTACTTTTTGCGCTATAAAGATTTTTCAACTTGAATGAGAGCATTTTGCACTCTAATCACAACAATCACAATTTACACGAAACAAACCCCGGCACAGGATACCGCAAGATCCCGCGGTTGCGTGTGAAAGTTGCCGGCCACGGTCTGGTTCCGTGTAGCGGGGAACTAGAGCGACCCCATCTGCATAATCTTCAATTTCATCACCTCTTATCTCCCTTTGTGGGTTTTAGGGAAATAATGTTTATTTTACAGTGGTTTCACATACTTTCATAATACACACACACACAAAGCTTTATTAAGACCACCGGTCTTATACAGATTCACCACAGGAAGAAATAATAGATGGAGCCCCTATACTCCAGGCAGCGCAGCACCCAATTCATAATGTAATTGTTACGTTTACCTCTCCAATATATTTTATATTTGTGTGCCTATCCGGCTGTCAATAGTAACTGCAGAAATTTATATCAACCTGAACGCATATTCCATTTCATTAAACATATTTGATTCAAATTTGGCTATTTTAAAGCTATTTCTACCGACCAAAGCTAACGAAAAAAATAAATAAAGCTAAATCTTTTATAATTTTAAAAAATCATTTCATTAAAACATATTAACAGCTCTTTGGCAGATTGTAAAGATCTATTTGATCCCTTGGAGATATCGTGGAGTAAAGTTCGCCCCGGACCGACCATTAGCTTGAAACCATGGTCTCCAGGTGGACTCAGTTTGCTGGTGTTGTGTCACCGACCCGAGGTCGCTAGTTTGCGGCGACGGCAAATAGAGGGCGTAGAGTTTTGACGTTTATTTTGACTGGAGAGACAACCATTATATTTTTAGATTAATTCCTCCCAGCAAAATGTCTCTATTATAGAGATAAAATATTTGTCTGTGTGCTGATCAACAAACTCCTAGACACTACTGCGGCAAACATTGTCCATGGGACCCTGGGAATGACTTAGAAACTGCCCCGGGATTTTATATCAGGTGAAAATCAAGTAAAAATGTAAAAAAATAAGCAATTTGATATTTAAAATCTCTCTATTATATAATAGAGATACAATAAAGATTTTCCCTTCTTTTACATTTTAACACATTCAATAAGGAAGCTAGGGTTTTGTTTCTTTTCTCATTTCTTCTTCTTTTCGAAGAAACCAAACCCTTGATTCCTTATTGATTGTGTCGTAACATATATATATATATATATAAATAGATATATGTAAATATCTGGCAACAATTAATGAATGCACTTGCATCAACGTGGATTGAGCCAGCCGGCTGTGGGCGCAGGGCCGGCTGGACGGGGTGAACGTCGTGGCCAGGATCCCCGGCACTCTGGCCTCGCCCAAGATTTTACTTTTCGGCGCCCACTACGACACCGTCGAGGAGAGCAACGGTCGGTAGATCTCTGAATTTGTGATATCATAATAATTCAGATGTGATTTAATAAAATAAAATATATACAGTAGAACCTCTCTTTAGCGGACACCCCGCTAATGGACACCTCTCCACAAAGGACAGTTTTCATTTGCAAAATTACCATTTTTACTATTTAGCAACTCTCCGGTAAGAGAACACCTCTCCCTAAAGGACACTTTGGTTCTGCAATTAGGTGTCCTTTACAGGAAGGTTCTACTGTACTTGATAATTTATAAAGTAACAATTGCAAGGTATTAGAGGTATTAAAACAAAAGAAAGGGAGATTTGAATTCCTCGTACAATACCACAACGTACAATTATATGCAACATTATAAATCCTATAATGTATTGTATATATAGGATTATGGCGATAAAAATGTTTAAATATAAAATAAAACCTTAACTAAAAATAGAGAAAAATGACAACGCCATTTTATTTTTATATAATTTGAACTTCCGATACAGGTAAAGATAAAAGCGTTTTAAAATGGAGTCACATTTCACTGGCGGGCAGTGTGACCGCGTGTGCTTGCCGGCGATGGGACAGAAGCTGCTCGGCCTTTAGCGAAATATGCAAATTTGCCTATTACCTGATCGAGACTGTGGCGGTCTCTCACCTGTCTCTAAATCGCGTCAAAATTCCATCCGGATAGGTCGAATATTGTGGAATCCTATGCCGGGAAAATACAGCAACAGCAAAAATCCTTTATTAAGGACACCCTACAGGAGTATGCCGGGAAAATAAATGACAAACATGTCGTCTTTATTTATATAGATTTTAGGAACCTCTCAATTCCTAAAACTCCACTTTGAATTTATTCTCTAAAATTTAATGTTATGTGGGGTTTTGAAATATATAAATTTGTAGAGAGATGCCTTTTTTTTTAATATAAGACCCAAAGCATCATATTAGGGCAATTAAAGAGCATATTCTAGTTTTTATTTTCAGAATAATTTTATAACAAATATTTGAATTTGTAGAAGGCATTATTCAAGATAGTATTAACTTTCTAATCATATATCTCTCTTCCAGGAGACCAACCTATATTCTCCGCTGGTTGTTAAAGGTGTAAGTATGGAGAACAAATGTTTTAATGCACGTAAAAAGTCAACCAAGTATTTTTAGAAACAGTATTTCTCACACTTCCTTCTAGTAACCAGGACAATTCGCTGATTTGACACTAATGAACACAATTAGGAGAGAGAGAAATGGTGGAAGTAGAGCGTGGAAGGTTCAAATCATCCTTAGGAAGTGGAGAACACGAAGAATGAAAAAGTGATCCATTTCTGAGCCCACCTTTGGAACAAGGGTTGTCAAGGAAGCTGGATGATAGATCAGCAGTAATTTTGTAAGGCCATTTTGTACTTTCATTCTCTTGTCTTATTTTTAGATGTTTTCTCTGTATAATAGAGGTTGTTTAGATCCATAGCGTCCTGTGATAATTCCACTGGTGGTCTATGGCTTTGTTCTGAGCACAATATAATTACTTTTATCAAATTTTGACTAGAATTTTGCCGTTATCCAATATAACCACCCAAATGATGGTTCTAATAGAGCCATGGAATTCTTCAAGTGCAATATTTAATTGTTTGGCGTTTACAATGTAAATAGTCGCAGCGGTGTAGGTCCGGCACAATGGTAGGCAGGTTGAGGCGCAGACACCGCTGATAGCCTGCCTCAATCCACCGTAGATAAGGCCGGGATAGAATCGCGCACACTTCGACGATGCTAGTAGAGCACGGCAGAGCTTGGATTCCTCGAAGAATGGATTAATTATCCCGCGTACAAAGTCTCTCACGCAAGGCAGACTGCCCCAGCCGGCGCTTTCATTTGAGGCAGGGAGGGGGATTTCAGCTTCTACAAAAACTTCTATGGAGAAGTCCTTCAATAAATCTGTTCCCAGTGTTATCACTCTCCGTCGCTCCTCCAACGATGTCCTACAGATTGAGCCGGCTAGGCGCTTGTTGGTAGAGTTTTAAGGTATTGCTAGCTTTGAGATATGAGATTATGGTTAAAATGAGAGAGTTTGAAAAGCACAAAAAGTGCTAAAGAATAATTATTTTCCAATAAAAGGAATATAGAAATATCATTTCCCACAGCCGGAGTTAGCGAAAGAATAAAGTTTATCACTGGTACATATGATGAGCTGCATGGGTTAAAATATTTTCTGTCTCTGTGAGCCACTGAAGAAATAAATCGCGTTGATCTGGAATAAATGCTTCTTTAAAAATCTTGAAAATAATTAGTTATGCGCTCTAATAATAAAAAAAAAATGTTTTTGCATTGAGTTCCAATCGAGGGGAACAAATTTTGTGTCTTCAGAGTGAAGCTACTGAATGCGATATCCTTTAAGCACAGAAGTTTTTTCTCCGAAAATGCAATTTTAGCTAGCATCAGGAAATTCATTGATAGTAGAATCACAAATGGATAGTGTCCACGATAATATTCATATGGGAGTAAGTCAAGTTGAAGAACAAGAAATTCCGTCTTGTGTCACTGGATTAAAATATGTGAAATTATATATATAAAAAAGGTCCACGTCCTCACTTTAGGCTGTTTTGATTAAAGTAGATCGTAGGGACGTGGTCCAACCTAACTCAGAAGATCCCAGAGTGATCCCAGTCTGTGAAGGAGATTAATGCTCCTGAAACACACTAGTTCAAACAGCGTGTTTCCCAAAGCATCAACACTTTCCTTAAAGCAAATAATGAAAATAGAATTATGCGAATGAAACTGAAATTTTCTACAGTAGAGATGCTCTTTATTTCAGAAAATCGGTATTGTTTTACGGAGTCATTTTGATAGAACAAATTATTATTGGATCGTATATTGAGATTTGTCATGCTGCAATGGCTTCCGAGCAGTGACTCTCGGCGGCAGTCCCATGGCGTCACTCAGTGACAGCACCGTTTTACTCCGTGTCCTTGTTAATAAATGATATTTCACCCTCTCTCAGCATTGAGGATCTCAAAAGGCATTTTACCGCCATTGTATTCCCCCGTTTAGCTATAAATGAATTCAATGAATATGTGAATACAATTTTAAAATATTTTATAAGAATAGAATTGTCAAATTCGTAGTGTTGAAAGTTTGTGATTCATAGACTCTCTCTTTAGTAAAATTTGGTTTCGGATTCTCGACAAGTTGGAAAAGATGAAGCGCCAGAGAAGAAGACAATATAGAGACAGGTCAACGGGAAGTATTTACATTGTTGTTATGTAATATCATCCAATTTTCGAGAATCGAGGCCATTTCTTTGAGGAGCGGTTGGTGGAAGGAAGACCTTCGCGCCAGTGTCGCCAGCAACGCTCCAGTGACAAAGGACAAAGGATGACCCGACTCTCTGTTTTAATTCTGAAAGTCATCAAGTCACCTTTCTTTGACCCGTTTTGTCCCAGAAAGTGAAGATACCGGCCCGAGACTGTCTCCTTTAATTTAATATATTTCCTTTTACAACACCCGAACACACAAACGCTGTTTTGTTGTTTTTCTAGAAATAGTACTTCCCAATATATTCTCCTTTTTCTTTAAATCTATCAATTATAATTATTCTGTCTCTATATGTTTATTGTTGAGATTTATGGGAAATCTAAATATTTCTGTTCACGTTTATCATTCAAATTATTGAAGAGCTTTGGTAAAATCTGTTGTATATATATTAATGAATTGTTCCCACAGAGTGTGTGTGTGTAAGACCACAAGTTAATAGGCGCTAACCGAAAAAAAAAGTTTCTTTGTTTCAATATTAGTTTCTATTTTATATTTTGTTCTCTCTCTTGTATATCAATAAATATCATGTTTAATCAATATTTTTGGAATCAGTTTCATTAAAAATTCTAAGCAAAGTCAACATAATCTTATCTCTAGTTTAAAATAATAATTTTATTGAGAGCCTGTGTTACTTTTTGCTTATATATAAAATCTTCATATTTGAAATTTGGTTGTTTTAAATTCCAATAAAATATATTTATATTTTACAATGGTGCATTTGATACCACAATATAATTGAATAATATATGTGTATGTGTAAATTGCTCACACACAAATATGTATCTGCATAGATTGTGTGGAATAATTAGTTATTTTGAGAGTCATTTGGGTTGATTTAATTTGGTGACCTTTGGTATATTACTTTTTTGCTTCTGTTTGGAAAATGTTCTTTATTTAATTTCAAAGTTCATCTGGTTATTTGCGTTCTGTATCTAATGCGTTATTGGTTACCGGGATTGTGTAACTCGACGACAATGTACCATGCCATATCTTACAGTTGGGTTTTGTTTTATATTTTCTTTAATTCTATTTTTACTCTTGAAATCAGTATTTCATGATCAGTCCGCACCTGGTAGTGTTCTTGTTGAAAGAATTGAACGTTTCCATTTTCTATAGATGATAATTATTTATTTAAGTACCCCAGGTTCCTGGAGCGTACAGAAGTCGCCAACTACCCGGGATGTCCTTCTGACCTAAGTCTTCTTGGATTTATATACAATGCCAGTGGAAGTCCAATTAATGAGGTGTCGCCAGGCAGATTTCTTTCTTGGGAGATTTTCTAGGGATGATAATGTAATCCGTTTGGTCTCGATGAGCCCCGTCTGGTATATAATTTATAATTTGATTTAAATCTCCTGGACATTAATTAAACATTTAAAAAAGGTTTACGGAGATGAGTTTCCTTTTATTTCAAAATTTTAAAAAGAAACTCATCTCCGGAAATCTTTTTGAATTGTTTAATTTACGTTTATGTTGTTTGTATTTACTATATAAAGTATTTTCATGGCACCATTCTATTAATCTCTCTCCTACTTCGATGCAATTCTCTGGTCCAGAGTTTCCAGTTATTCCTGGGCAACTTTATCTTTTGCAATCCCGTCACCAACCAGTAGCAGGAGTTCCCAGCTAGGTAATGTGTCTATTAGTTCTTGTAGGTTTTTATGAAAAATTCATTTATGTCTTCTGCATTGTTGTGGGATCATAAATCTGTATAATGTTGATGTTTACTGGGTGGTGTTGTCTATTTTTTTTTTTAAATTGCTCTACCGATTTTTCTTCGGACTTCATTCTCTGAGTAATATAGTGTGTATTCTCTTATCGGTAAAATTTCCACTTACTGTCCATTTCAACTCACTTTATGCCTAGGACGTCTAAATTTGTCTTTTCATGTCTTATCCTTAACTATAGCTATTGGACAAGACACCACCATCACCAACTATAGCTCCAACTTTCCCTAATTTATTCTTCTTACATTCCGGGTTATAATTTTATGCTGGTTGGAGACTGGAATTTATTTTTCGGACAGAATCCTCTGCCCAATTCATAAACGCAGCTCTGATTATCCTGCGCAGCAGCCGATGTAGATATCTGGTCCATATAGTTTTCTCAGCAGTGTTTGATACAAAATGGTTTGCCAGTGCCTTCTTCCATCTATGATGTTAGCCAAATACATTTGATTATTCCGCCATTTGGGGAGATTTCTTCCCCCAAATATCAAAAGAGTATCCTTTTTCATTTTACAATAATGAAGTCGAAAGCTTATCCAGGCTTTCATTCGGTGCCTTTTTGAGTCACCCATCCTGTTAGGATGTTGTCCGCCCTCTACCGGAGTTTTCCTCATACTGGGAGGTACAAATAGGGGTTTTATATTCATTGAGATTTAGAATAAACGGCATTTCTCTAAACTATCTAGTACTCATAGAGAATATGATGTGGGAGTTGTAGTGTTCAAGCACACATCGCAGAAGAAGAAAAAGAGGATTCCAGACTACAAATTATACGTCGTGGATAACAACGGAGAGAAATCGGCGTGTCCGCTAACTACACTACAGGGAAACTCTAAACAAACTTCCTTCCCTCAAGACGGCGAACTTTTTTCTAAAGCTAAAGGGGCGTTGCCGTCGAGAGATAAGGACGATTTTCCTGGGAGATAGTGTGTGACACCCTTGTTTAAGCTTTTAAATCTTTTGTCCCCAGTTCTGTCATCCTTTATTGTGGCACAACTTTTATATAGAGTTCTGTTCTATTTCGGAATTTAATATTATTTTATGAATTATCAGAAATAGGCGACCTGGTAGTAAAGGGTCGTTAAAACGCTCGTGACATACTGGGGCAGCTTAGATAGGTGAATGGGAGTTTGATTGTCCACGCGGTGGTAACGAAAGAAAAAAGAATTAACAACCTCGAATGGCCTTGCGGCGAATTTGGTAGGTAAAAAGAAAGAATTTAAAAAAGTGTAAGGTAATAAGAACAAATCCAAATAAATAAATAGTGTGTGACGTCTCGGTAACAGCGTTGTTACCATCTTCAGACAAAAGTACTGAGTTTGAGATGTTACAAAAGAATATTGCATGAGGTGGTTTAGAAACGCCGTGGTCCTGGTGAGGGATGAAGGAAGGAAGAGGTCAGTCACTTTGCCAATGTTTAATGAACAAGACGTTGTGATAAGACGCTTGAAGTTATATAAATACCAAAGGAAGGTAAAGACATTTGAAGCGGGCTTGAGAGAGAGAGAGAAAAAAGAAGGAATTTCGCGGTGGTGAAGAGAGAATTTGAATTGAAGGATGAGTGAGACGTGCGCTAGGGCAAAAAGTTTGGTGGATTCGATCCTTAGTCGGGGAATAAAAATAAATCTTGCTAGCGGCACTTAGCTCGAAGTACCATGAATTACCAGTATCGAGGTGCTTTCTTAGGTCAAGATGAAAAATAAAATGAAATAATTGGCCGACGCGCGTGTAAGATCCGTTTGAGAAAGAAGTAAGTTGAAGAGAAAACAAGATAAATATAGTAAGGGCTTTGGATATAAGTGAGTTTTGTATTTTTAGATTTTAAAAGCCTTGTCTCGAATCGTTATCTAGAACTTCAGGCGGGTGTGGATGTTCCCAGTTGGTCTCGGTTGGGAATCTCTCTTTTTTTCCTTGACCAGCTGGGGCAGATAGGGGGAGATATCTGGAGGAAAAATGTCTATTGATTCTGACCACGTTGGGGAATGTTATTTTTGAGATTTTATAGGGGCCTGAGAAATATGTTTTCCCCATTGGGATGGTGGAATGTCTTAGCAAGTACTGGAACGTCTATCTCGAAGTGTGGTGTTTTAAGCTGTCGGTCGTATTTCTGTGGATCTTTTTCGTGCTTATCTTGTGTGTGCTGGTAGGCTTGTTGTGTGACTAGGTCAATTGTAATTTTCTCGGTGCTTGCAGGTCGCAGAGTTTCAACGTTGACTCAGTAAAAGTGTGGTCCACAATGATGTAGGTGAGATATGCTGCAAAAGATGTGACTTGCGACGCTTTCAAAAAAAAAAAAAAAAAGATGGTGTCTCACAGAAAAAATAAACGTCTGTGGCCTGGTAAAAGTGAAAAAAAAAAAAAAAAAAAGTTGAGAAGCGCTGTGGCAAAGTTCGCTGTGACATTTGTAAGTAAATTGTAATTATAAAGGTGACGCGTGAAACCGTCGTTTTGGTCAATGTCTAGGATGTGCTATCGTGGACAATGAGTCTACTGTAGTTTGGTGGCGTTGTACGAATATACAACGAGGTGGAAGTGTAAGAGAAGGTAGTGGTTGTCAGTAACGATGCTGGAACCCGGGTTATAGGGGTCATTAGGCTCAGAAAGAGTGTAATAATTAATTTGACAATTGTTAAATTTGTAAGTAGTCGTTGGCATGGGTGACAATAAATAAAGCATCATTGATAAAAGTTTATCACATGCAGGAATGACGTGTTGTGACTTCATTATGGACCCTATTAGTTCGCACATTACATTCTCATAGCGATAATTTTTATATTTTTTTGGCAATGTGTTTTTAATGATATATATTTTCAAATAACATCTCTATAGATCTTACTGCAATTATGGAAGTCATTAAAAGAGAGGGCTCTTGGCTCATCAGTTGTGAACCCTCTCAGTGGTTTCACCAAATTAATCTCCAAACCGCTCTATTATTGTTTCCTTCAATACTCTGCATTTACTAAGGTAGGTAGCTTAGTCTGGACTTGTAATTCGCCGCTTGATTCCATCTTTCAACAAACCTCGTCGTTAATTGTGTCAAATGTTGCGGCTTGTTTGTCGCTCTCTCGATCAGATATCTGCCACACATGCTGATACATGTTTGTTGATAGGTAAAACATATTCGTGTTCGTCTTCAAAACGTCTATAAATAATTTTAATACCAGTTCCGAAATGTTTTAAATGAGGGAAGCGAATATGACCATAAACATACATAGCGAGAATAAGTCCCACATTAATACAATTGGTTTCCTTTTTTAAAAATTAATGTTGCTTATAATAAGTGGGACTTTCTTGTTAAGCTAATTGGGACGAAACAAGGGTCGTACATTCCCACGTTGTATTTTAAGATCCTGCCCATTGTTTGCGGTGGCTACATGTTGGATTTGTGTGTTGTGTAAACAAGGCTTCTAAAATTGTCTGAAAAATTGTATTCGGTCGATACGAGAGACAATCTGTGCTTCATATCGTTTACCACCCAAGCAAAGTAAACAACTAAAATATATTAAGTTTTCCCCAAACTATTTATCCTCCTATATTTCCTATAGGTTTCTATATTTCTAACGTTCCAAGATCTTTATAAGGAAAACATTCGGCAAACTCTAGGAAAGTTTCGAAAATACTTTTAGGATTTTTGCCTCCAGACTTCCTGACTTTTATGAAGGCGACATAAACTAGACGCCATAAGGATGGAAGGCGTGTTGTCTTAACCCAGTTTCACAGCATGGATTGTTTATCTGGCACTCCTCAAACGGCTATCAGCTATGTACCCGATACTGTGCCATTTACCTTCAGGTTCTAATATATTCTGATCCCACACTCTTCAGCAAATATTCATTATAATAATGTCTCCAATTTTTAAATTTTGACTCGTAAAATGATAAAACAATTTTTGTAAATTTTAAACACATAAATATTTTTTTTTTCGTTGTACACTCCTGTGGAAAGGTTCACAATACCTGAGAGAGAAATAAAGTAAGAAATTCGGAGACTGCGTTTTATCGTAAATTAAATTTTACAAAGCAGTTGATATATTCGGATATTTTACTATTTAAATTTTTATGTTGCATGTATTTTTTATTTTAAAAAAAAGTATATATATTTGAAATTTCCCCCATATATGGAGTGTTTCCTCAAGGCGCGAGATGGACGTGTGTCCAGGAGTCAACGACAACGGTTCCGGAGTCAGCGCCATTCTGGAGCTGGCCAGGATATTTGTCAACTCTCAGTGCTCCTTCAACCACTCGGTCTTCTTCGTGGCTTTCGACTTGGAAGAAGTGGTGAGTACATCCCTCAACACAACAAGCTATATTGTATCTTCAATTGTACCAACAACCACAATTGCAAAAGGTCAACTCTAAATGAGGTTTGATGGCAATATTGCTATTGGAACGCCACACTGAGAAATTCCTTTAATTTTCGTCTTGATACCTCTTGATTTTTACATATGGTGAAAATTGCCTTAATTTACGGAGTCACTTTTCATTTTTAAGGCAGGGTTGATATATCTTATCATTTGTAATTAAAATATCTTATCATTTGTAATTAAAATAAATGTGAAGAACTTTGCCAAATGTCGATATTTATCTTAAAATGTATATATTTATTGAATACATTGTGTGTATGGATATTTCAATAATAATAATAAATATAAAATATGAAAAAGAGTAAAATATTTATATATTGATTGGAAATAGTTCTTTCAAATTTATTCTTAATTTTTATCACGGCGTCGCCCCAAATTTTAAATAAAAATGGAATAACAAACCATCTTTTAAATAATAAAATTTGTCAATTTAAATATAACAAATATTTATCAAAATCCAGACGATAAAAAGTGATTAATTACTTCAAGATATTTTCTGCACTTTCTCCTGATGGAACATTGTGTTACTCATTCAACAAAACACACTTTGTGTTGTTACAAAATATTTTGAGAAGAGATATCAAATAATTTTTACACAACCTGAAAAATAAACACATCAAATCAATAATGCGAATTTTTACATTTGTTATTAAACTATTTCTGAAAAAGAAAGAGGAAAGTTTTAAAATATTTTGGCTGTTATTGTTCAAATAACAAAAGCAATTTATATTCCAAAATAAAATCTGCTGCTCCTTTCCTTTTAGAATCCGCAGAATGCGTCGTCTATAAATCTGTTCTATTTTTATTTCCAATTTGCCAAACGTGTTTATTCCTACAGCCAGCTCTCTCACTGCGGCTATTGGTGGAAACTGGCTTCCTTTAGTAGACCCACACACAGACAGATGTGTGGGTCTTTCAATCTAAAATTCGTAATTGAATAGAGTAATGATTTTGGCCATTTCTGTAGGGTGAGTTAAATTTAGATTCAATATTTTCATCATAAATAGAATGTTGGAAGTCATAATGGCGCTCATTACTAAAATCATGGACATGAAGTGAGCGACAATTAAATTATTGTCAATGAACACAAAACAAGCTGAGCTTTCGTAGGAGTCTCCTTAATATGAAGCAAAGGAAGATGGGTGTTAGGTTGTGTTATACAACTGTGTTAGGTTGTGTTATACAACTGTGTTAGGTTGTGTTATACAACTGTGTTAGGTTGTGTTATACAACTGTGTTAGGTTGTGTTATACAACTGTGTTAGGTTGTTTATACAACTAAGTCAAAATACGGAACTTTTATAGGCGCGTTTGATTCTTTTGAAAAAATAAACAATCTCTACTGTCTTTACTGCAATGAATTATACGCGTCTATAATAGTTTCGGATTTTGATAACAGATGGCGCGCTAATGCATCATAATTCTATATACAGTTACGAGCGTCATTCTTCATCTCCTAATCTCCTAATCAATCAACTCTGTCACGGTTTGCTTTTTTTTTTTTTTTTTTTTGGAATGGCGCCCTCCTATTGGTCGGCTACGATCACGCCACCTTTGCCCCCCCCCCCCCCCTCCCATCATGTCCCCCCCCCCCCCCCCCCCCCCCCCACTCGCATTTTCGTTTTTGTAACTATTGTGTTGGAGCGGGTCGCTCCTTAAATAAATGCATATATTAGTTAATAACCAAATGGAAACCTCTCTTTCTTTTTCCCAGTAAGAGACGCCTACGGAAGCCAACAGTACATAGACAGATAAAGCACATAGGCTATAGTTAGTAACTAACATACACAGTGTAGCAAATAATTTTTAAGACTCGCGCTAGATAAAAGCCAATAGCAGAGCCAGTTATGAAATTGCGCATGCGTATATATATTCGAAGCCTTATCTAGCGCGTGGCTTTGTTTCAGCCATTTTGGTTAACTCTTTAAAACCATACAGGCGATTTTTGAAAAGTTAAAATTTTTGTTCGTCGGAATTCTGAGATGGAACAGAGAGCGGTCATTAAATTTAATGCAAAACTTGGTAGAAGTGCATCGGAAACATATATTTTGATGAAGCAAGTTTATGGTACGTTATGTTTGAGTAAATCAAATGTTTTCATTTGGCACAAACGTTTTTCGGATGGAAGAAATACGCTAGAAGATGATAAGCATACTGGACGACTAAGTTCTTCGAAGACACCAGAAAGTATAGAAAAAGTGCGAGAATTTGTTGCAAGCAATCGCAGTGCATCCCTGAGAATGATGGCAGAGGTTTTACACATCAACAAAGAAACGATTCGAACCATTCTGCATGAAGATTTGGGTAAAACTAAAGTCTGTGCTAAATTTGTTCCACACACTTTAACGGGCGAGCAGAAATCATTGAGAATTGCACATTGCAGGGACATCATTTCTGCCTATGAAAATGATTCAAACTTCCTGAAATCAATTGTTACGGGTGATGAAACATGGTGTTTTCATTAAGACCCAAAGACAAAGCGCCAAAGTACCGAATGGAAGTCAAAAAAACTCTCCACAAACCAAAAAAAGCGAAAAGTGCCATCAAAAATCAAAACAATGCTGATTACCTTTTTCGATAGTAGAGGTATTATCCAAAAAGAATTTGTTCCCGCTGGACAAACCATTACTGGAGAGTATTATTTAAACGTTTTGAAACGTTTGATTGCCAGAATTCGTCGCATTCGTCCAGAATATCGCGATGAAGACAGTCGGTGTTTGCTGCATGATAATGCACCGAGTCACTCCTCACTCATTGTTCGTCGCGTTTTGGCCAAAAATAACGTCTGTGTGTTGAATCATCCTCCGTACTCGCCTGATTTAGCACCATGTGACTTTTATTTATTCCTAAAAAAAATAAAATTGAAGTTAAAAGGTTGTGTGTGATTTTTTATATGATATCCCGACCATCCAGACAGCTGCGACGAGCACTTTGGAGGCGATTCCTCAAAGTGGCCTGCAAGAGGCATTTAATTCCTTATTAAATCGTTGTAACATACACTGCGTGACATTGAAAATGGAACACCAAGAAATAGTGGCCAGAAAATTATGCAAATTTCAGGGTAGACGCGCCTAACCGAGTTATGCAAATGATGTAAAATGCGCAGCTCTCGTGCGCACATGGAGTAAGATATAAGGGAAGGAACTTGCAGAAAGGACAGTATTCGTGTCGTTATTTCTTCAAGGAAAATCATTGTAGAAATTTTGTTCTTGTGTCAAAAGACGCGTGTAATAACAGAGAATGCCAGGTCATCGTAAAACGGAGGCAGTTCAAGCAGACAGACGCTTTTACGAGGGGCATGGTGATCGGACTGAAAAGGGCAGGTTGGTCCATACGTCAAATCGCAGCTGATACACACCTTGGTGCGTCCACGGTGCACCGACTGTGGAGAAGATGGTTGGAACAAGGAAATGTGGCAATTTATAGGAATGTCGGTGCAACCAGAGTGACGTCAGCACGTGTGGATCGGCGTATCCTTCGACAAACAGTGGCGGCCCCACAAGCCACTTGTACCGCCATCCTGCAACATGTGCAAGACACCCTAGATCATTCCATCTCGACCAGAACCATTTCCCGTCGATTGGTTGCTAATGGCTTGCACTCATGCCGTCCGCTAAGAAGACTGCCATTGACCCCACCGAATAGGCGCCAACGTTTGGAATGGTGCCGGGCTAGATCGACGTGGATGACGGAATGGCACAGGGTCGTGTTCTCAGATGAGTCGCGTTTCTGCTTGTCCAGTGATAGTCGCCGTGTACGCGTGTGGCGTCGACGTGGAGAAAGGTCCAATCCAGCAGCAATTGTGGAACTCCCCACCGTGCGACAACGTGGAATCATGGTTTGGGGCGCAATCGCGTATGATTCCAGGTCACCTTTACTTCGTATTCAGGGCACTATGACGGCCCAACGATACGTTGATGATGTGCTGCGACCGGTGACACTCCCCTACCTTCAGGGGGTACCCAATGCCCTTTATCAGCAGGATAACGCCCGACCGCACACTGCTCGCATTAGCCAACAAGCTCTGCAAGATGTACAGATGCTTCCCTGTCCACCGTACTCTCCTGATCTCTCACCAATCGAGCACGTCTGGGACATCATTGGACGCCGTTTGCATGCCTTGCCACAGCCGCGTTCAGAAGACGAACTGTGGCAAATGGTTGAGAGGGAATGGAGAGCCATCCCTCAGGACGCCATCCGTACTCTGATTGAATCTCTACCTAGACGTGTTGCTGCGTGCATCGCCGTCCGCGGTGGTCCTACTTGCTACTAAGCCGACGCCGTTCTCGCTCTGTATTATGACTATCATTTTGAAATAAAGATCACTTATTGTTCGCCCCTGTCTCTCTCTGTTTGCCGAGTTTCATCACTTTCTGGCCACTATTTCTTGGTGTTCCATTTTCAATGTCACGCGGTGTATGTATTGAATCCGGAGGGGATTATTTTGAATTAAAAAAATAGTAGAAATTTAATTAGCTTGTTTCTGTTTTATTTTACAAACCCATTCTTAAAAATTATTTGCCACACTGTGTATGCATTTATTTAAGGCGCCAAATTATAATTGTAACAAATAGTATTTGAATCAAAACATTCAATCGGGTAAAACACGGGCGTTGCCCGGGTCATTCGGCTAGTTCTATATACAGTTACGAGCGTCATTCTTCATCTCTGTCACCGTTTGCTTTTTTTTTTTTTTGAATGGCGCCCTCCTATTGGTCGGCTACGATCACGCCACCTTTGCCCCCCCCCCCACTCGCTTTTTCGTTTTTGTAACCATTGTGTTGGAGCGGGTCGCTCCTTAAATAAATGCATATATTAGTTAATAACCAAATGGAATCGTCTCTTTCTTTTTCCCAGTAAGAGACGCCTACGGAAGCCAACAGTACATAGACAGATAAAGCACATAGGCTATAGTTATTAACTAACATATGCATTTATATAAGGCGCCAATTTATAATTGTAACAAATAGTATTTGAATCAAAACATTCAATCGGGTAAAACACGGGCGTTGCCCGGGTCATTCGGCTAGTAAGTATATAATAACTATGCAAAGATGCACAATATCTGTGTAAATATTGATGTTGTATCACTAATATTTAGTGATATAGTTGGAAATTCCCGGTAACTATAGGAAAGGATCTTACTTTCCCTGGGGCTATAATTATAGAGATTATATTCTGGTTGTGAATTTATATATGGCTATTGTATAAATTGAAGGGTATTGGGTAAAGTTTTCAACTAGCAATAATCGCGCCTCGGAGAATCCTCATTGTATAAATGGAGGATGGATTCTTGTGATGTATCTAAGACATCTCTCTCTAGTAAGTCCATCGGTGATACCTGGATGTAATGCTTCTTCAGATTCAAAAATCTGAAATGTCCCGTGGATCCATGATGTTGGTACAACGGGGGTCTATGGCCCTTCTGGGTTATATTGTATTTATGTTCTTTGGTTCCTGTATGTACATGGGTGAAACCTACATGAAGGAATCACGGAACATAAATACAATATTGTATTTATGTTCTTTGGTTCCTGTATGTACATGGGTGAAACCTACACGAAAGAATCACGGAACATAAATACAATATTGTATACTTAATATTGAAACAATGGGTAGCTTTCTTTGCTTCAGATCAAGGATACTCCTCCGGCTTGTTTTTGTTCGTTTTGCAATAAAATAATTGACGCCCACTTTATATGTCCTTGTGATAATATGATCTATTATCAGAATATGGACCAGATTGAGAATAAGGCAACCACGTGATGCAGCCTGTCGTCTGTATTTAATTTCTCGGCTCACTCATAAAATCATTTATTCTGTCTCATCTATTTGCTCGACGGTTGACACGACAATATTTATTCTTTTGAAACTAATTTACACAAAATGTCATAAAGTTTTGGATATAATAGTTTTTTTAATGAAAGGATTTAAAAGCACGAATGTTTCTTTTATACACAATACAAACATCTAATGTTTTTAATGCGATGAAAAATATATTGGGAGGGCTTGGTTCATCAGTGGTGAACCCTCCCAGCGGTTTCGCCAATTTAATCCACCAGACCGCTTCTCAGAGCTCTAATACTGTATTGGACGATTCTGCTTATATACGCAGCACTATTTTTTCCTGTTTCCTCTGATAACGTCTTTATTGGATTTGAGATTATTGGATTTTATGGAGAGCGATCACATACATTACATCCCAGTCCAAAGCTACCTTGTTGTTGTTGTTGAATGCTATCTGACGGCAGGGCTGTCTGGGGAGCTACCATCTCCTCGGCGACTTCTTCACAGAGGAGATGAAGACAAACTTCCTGGGCGCCTACATCCTGGACACGGTCCTCAACTACAACTCCACCGACAAGTCCCAGGATCTGCCCGAGGACTTCCGTAAGGTAGGATCACCTCTATCACTCGCCTAGTTCTAATATATCGCAGATGTTTCAAAACACTTGTTCTGTTTATGCGTATTTGCCAGTTCCCACGGTGTGACAGTGGGACTTTACAGGCTATATTTCACACAATTCGGAATGGTCCAACGTATGGTTTGTACTGCGAGTCTGTAGAACATTACCAAACTCACGCTACCACTTCATAGATCTTACAAGATATAAGGTTAGAAATAGGTTTATTTACTTCAATAGAGCGAGCTTTCAGACATTTACTGTCCTTCCACAGGCACGAAGTTGTGAAATATAAGGATAATATTTATCTGTTTTCCTTATATTTCCCAACTTTTTATATCTCTGCCTGTGAAAGGACAATTGATGTCCGCAAGTTTGATCGTTTAAAATAAAGATACATATTGCTAACATGGTGCAATTATAGCCATTTCTATCACACTGCAGATAGTGCGCAATGTTCCACTTCTAATGTGGTAGTAATTACACTGCACCTAGAAAGTTATGTGAGACAAGGATTCTTACTTTGGAACTATAGAAGTTTATAAATGGCACTACTACTTCAATACCTAATGTTTTAAATTGGATTTTGAAGCTGCAGAATTTGATGCACTATGTTACATATGGCGTAGAACATTCCAACTTGAGTTTGTATCCTGTAGTTACTCCACCTATAAGCTGAGAAGTGGCAACGTGGTTTATATTGCATTTTGCTGTTTCCCATTTTAACCGATACTCAAATTGACCTCTTGGAAATAGTATTTTAAATAAAATATGGACATAAGCTTTGAGGACAGTAAAAATACATATAATTATAAATATATAATATGGTTCGAGCAATTTCTCTTCCACAAACACGAAGTAGTCTTTTTTTATTTAGAACAATTATAATATGTGAAAAAATAGTACAAATGTAATATTGTACTGGGATAAGGTGCATAAATTAAGAAAAAGGCATCTCCTTATCGTGCAACTGAAAGTTGCTAATGGCTTGCGCCATCTATCGGAATAATTGATAGAATAGTTGATATTTATTCCGATAGATGGCGCAAGCCATTAGCAACTTTCAGTTGCACGATAAGGAGATGCCTTTTTCTTAATTATAATATGTTAGCGCGATATCTGTTATGAGAAATTAAAACTATTAATAATAGTTATGAATGAAACTGATTGATATCATATTAAATTAAAACGTCAGAGAGACAAGAGAACACAAGTTAGATGTCGGTGCTAGCACGGTGTGACGTCAGTCGGATGGCGAAACCACCGTTGTTGCAGAGAACGTCTGGGGTACTGACGTCCTGAATTGACGCAAGTCATTTATTGTTAGTTGAAGGATAGCAGTGAATATTTTTCTCAGGATTTGGAACTCTGTTTAAGAATGATTGATTCCTCAATTGTTTCACAAAAAGATAACTAATTGGAGAAATTTGTTCGATTTTAAACGGGAAATGTTTTGCAATTAAGTCATTTATTAATGCTAGTACTTATTTATACCAACAGTTCGGTGTCCTTACTCGAACCATTTGGATGGTTTGTAAAACGATGTCTGTAAAATTGCGTCAGAGTTTGAGAAGCCAACAGTTAATATAATTAAAGAAAAGCAAAGCAGCAAGTGCCATTTGCAAATCGAACATAAATTGATTTAGTGGTTTGTACGAGATTGATTCAATATCATATTTTCATTAAGTTTTGGCTCGGTATTCATTGCATGATTAATTTGGATGGTTTGATATTCACACACACACACACACACACACAAAAGCCTTTATTAAGACACACAGGTCTTACAGAGGATTCTCCTTGGGGTTGGATGGTTTGATATTCAGTTCGTGATTGAAATTTCGGGTAATTTGGTTAATCAATAATTACATTTGTTTCCCAAGTCTCAATTGATAAAAATATGATCCCGTTTGTGAGCAATTTATAGAAGAAATCTTTTAGTTGAGATTTCATATTCAATTGGTTCCAGTTTAGTGTTTTATTTGTTAATGAATTTAGCTCATGATCACACTCTACTTCTATATATTTATTTATAAAATAAGAAACACAAGTGTCGGGGAAAATAAGCTCTTCTCTCCAACCTGCGTTTCTTCTACTATAGCGAGGAGGATTATTGTTGGCTTAATTCTAAATACTTTTATATCGTGTTAAAATCGAATGAATGATATGGTGTCTGGCTATTCCTTGGTTCAGTATTTGGTTCAGGATTGAATGCTCACCTGATATTCAATCCTTAATTGATTCGTTGGTTTGGTTTCTGTTTGATTGGTTAGTATTCAGTTATCAATCAATAGTTAGTGAGGGGTATTCAGTTATCAAATGACCAAACGGTTAGTTCAGCATGTAGCTAGTGATTTATTGATTAATCAGGGGATTCGCTTCAGTTAGTTTAGGATTTATAACGTTTTTACCTTTATTCGCTCAATGATTGATCAGATGCGCGTGTTCACACTCGGCTCTGGGTTAATTGACATATTAAGCTATCAAGTTGTTTGTCATAATTTATTGATTATTTGGGTTATTGGATTAGTTATTGTGGGGAGGTGTCCATGAATGGTTGTTTCCGCATAATCGAACGGTTCATCTGATTGGTCCATAGGTCTCAATCAGCTAACTATGCTTGGTTTAAGATTATTTGTTAGGAATATCGGTTCATGTATTGTGTTTGAGGCCACTCAAAACTCAAACGACCTATTATTCCTAGTTGTAGAGTAATACAAAAAAAAATACGATTTGGAGATATGTGTGGTTAGTGAAGATATAAATGAAGTAATGAAAAGCCGTGCCCGAAGCGGACTCTGTTCAGATTACATGGGACCTGTATGTTCAGTGCATGGTGAATGCAGGCCCTGCCAGAGGTAATGCAGACCATCGAGGACGAGGGCAGCAAGGGCGACTTCCTGTCCCTCATAGCCCGGGAAGAGGAGGACCGCCACCTGGCGCAGGCTCTCGAGACGACCTGGGGACAGCACGTCGGCCCGTCCAAGCTCCACACCATGGCCATTCCCCTGGGAGCCGGGACCCCGGACACCAACGATCTGATGAAACACTTCAACTTCCTGCGGAGCGATCACGCCATCTTCTGGTTCCACAACCCCAAGTCGCTGAGGGCCGTGCTCATCACTGATATGGGTGTGTCTGACGACGAAGACGACGGTCTGTTTGTCTTTCTTGCGCGGGCACGTGGTCGTGGGCTACTTAACACGTGGGGACCTAACACCTGGGTTTGGAGGTGGCAGTAACATGCGGGGAGCAACTCTCTAATCCATTTATTGTGACAGGTTTTATTGTCGTGTGTTCTGTCTGAGATTATACATGGCCCATACATACATATCATCGATCTCTAGTGTAAATTCTTTACTAAAGATTTCAGACTTCAATTCAACCCCTCGCGATAATTACCTGCCAACACATGTATCTTCTATGGCGTTAAAATACAGATATTTCATGGAAGCTTTCATATCAAATTATGATTATTTATAGTTCCCCGTTATATATATGTTGTGATTAAAGTAATACAATAACTGTGAGAAACCATATAATTATATGAAAGATATTACAAAATATAATATAATTTCAGATAAAATAGATAACGATATAGCAACACTATATAACAAAGTGGTAAAGAGAATGTTCAGAATATAACAAGTTAAAAGTGAGAAAACACAAGATCAGGTCGCAATACATCTACAGTGTACTCCGCTTATAACAAAGTCGGTTATAGCGAAATTCAGCATATAGCGAATGAAATTGTCTGCACGAAAGAAAAGAAGGGCTTAAACCATTAAAAGAACTCTGGATATTGCGAAGTCGGATATAAAGAATTTTCGCTTATAACGAAGTGATTTGCATATATAAATTTTTATTTTATCCGTTTATAACGAAGTTTTCTCATTTACCATTATAATTGACTAATATATTATGCATAATATATATCAAATTACAACGTGTGAATGACACAAATTTAATGATACACAACAAATAAGTTAATAATATACAATTTTAAAATATGCAAACATATTATAAGTATTTTTTTTACATTATTTAAACAAAATTAAATTGTTTAATAAACGCTTATATTTTATTAACGTTTACCATGGCAGGAGAACGAAAACAAACAAGAAACTCACTATCTCTGTCAGTCAAGCTGCAAATCCTAAAAGAGATTGAAGTGGAGAAGAAGAAAAAGACAGATGTTGCCCAGAAACATAATATCCCACAGTCGTCGCTCAGCACCATAATAAAGAACTCTGAGAAGATCCACCAACAAGCTCTGCATGCGGGAGAAAGCAGTCGGAAACGAGCACGTGGATCTACATATGCTGATGTTGATGAGGCTCTGCTGCAGTGGTTCAAGCAGGCAAGAAGTGCAGCGCTTTTGAGTTGAATAGTAAATAAAATTATTGGTACAAAACATTTTTTTTTTTCCAACTGCGGATATAACAAACTTCGGATATAACAAAGTGATTGTCATGGATAATGCGACTTCGTTATAAGCGGAGTACACTGTATATGTAAGATCATTAATGCTTCTTTTATTTTTTATGTATAGAGCGTTATAACTAATTCATGCCTAGCTGGCCTTGTCCTTATTGTTTGCGGAATATCATTGCTTGATGCAAATATTTATATGTATTTATACTGTCCTAAAAGCTTATGCCCATAGTTTGTTTAAATACCATTTCTAAGATTCCATCCTTTATGCAGCATATATAAGCAGAATCATCCAATACAGAATTAAAGCTCTAAGCAGCGGTCTGTGGTGGAGAAAATTGGCCAAACCGCCGGTATGGTTCACCGCTGATGAGCCAAGCCCTCCCACTATTTTTCATCGCAGTAAGATATTGCATGAAATGGCGTAAATATAGATAAACTGACTTCACGGCACTGAGGCTGGGCGTGCGCAGGCCCGTTCCGCGGCGTGATGCGGTCCTGCTACCACCGGCCCTGTGACGACGGAAGGATGGTCACCTCGGACAACCTGCGCCAGCTCGCCAAGCTCACGGACTCGGTGGCTGAGGCAGCTCTGGATCTAGCTGAGGGGTCTTGTACCCTAGGTAGGCTCTGCTTGGTGTTTAACAATATGTAATTGGGAAGTGTGCTCCCGGAAGAGACCAAAGAGATATTTTACAACATGTAGTCTAGAATTCGCGGTCCGACCTTGTATGCCAATTGTAATCAAGATGGTGTCTCCTTTCAGTTATAAGCCTACTGTACCTCACAACCTCTACTTAATAAGAATCTTAGACGTGTTTCTTATTGCGAATGGTAACATTTGAAGGTCTGTCTTTGTTGATATCTCTTTATTGTTATCACATTTCTCTCCCATATATATATTTCTATCTTTTCTAAGGTGTTTTTATAATACAAGGATGAAAAAAATCTATAATTGTTCATAAAAAATACTTGAAAGCTAGCTACACTATTACTAGTACTAAATAAATACATTTTTTAGCCATCGGTTCTTCGTCTTTTTTAAATATGTAAAGTATATTTTGATAATATTTTTTTCGTAACTTCTGTCAATACTCCATCAGAAATTTCTTATCTGACACCAGATATCAGTGCCCAGAAATCACCACATAAAGTCATCTTCACAAGTCCATCTTCACTTTCTTGGCTTTTGATGGATCGTATATATATAGTGTGACTTTATATTTTAAACTTCAGCGAAATTACCTTTACGACGCTGGTTTATTCAACACATCACATATTGTCCTCTATTTTACTCTATATGCACATAAAGATATAATTATATGGATAGCTATCCTGATTAGAATTTCTTGATTTATTTGAATCTCTCTCTCTGAACATTTGACCATAATGTGTGTTTGTCAAATGAAAAAAAAAATCTTTCCAAAACATCAAAAACATTTTTGCAGCGTTTCTTTTCCAATATGAAGAAACAAAATTCACCGTTAGAGATGCCATCTGCGCCGACTCACGCAAACAACGGTGTGCGCAGATATGGCGGTAGCGGCTTCTATGGAGAGCTCCGGTCAGGCCAATGTTCCTGGGTGTCTAATGTCGACACTGCTGTTAGCTCTGATGTTGGTGTTCTGGTCGTAGACAGTGTACATCTTGTATCTATAGCTGGGTCATCATTGGATCATCTAGCTGCCGGTGTCTTGTACCGGTCTCGTCATATATGGTCCTTGCTAAATATGTATAACTCGAGGAAACGTTCGTTAACATAACAACTGTATTACTGTAATTACTGAATTATGTGATTACTGTATTACTGTAATTACTTCATTACTGTGATTACTGCATTACTGTGATTACTGCATTACTGTGATTACTGCATTACTGTGATTACTGCATTACTGTGATTACTGCATTACTGTATATTACTGGATTACTGTAATTACTGTATTACTGTGATTACTGCACTACTGTGATTACTGTATTTACTGCATTACTGTAATTACTGTATTACTGTATTACTGTGATTACTGCATTACTGTGATTACTGCATTACTGTGATTACTGCATTACTGTATTTACTGGATTACTGTAATTACTGTATTACTGTGATTACTGCACTACTGTGATTACAATACTATAAGCAAACAGACCTAGAGAATTTATAGAATATATTTATTGACACGGTCTAGAGGCGCGAAAAGACAATTTATTAAAGACTATTACCATACAATAGGTCAACGTGAGGTTTCGGCACTACATCAACGCTAAGAACACAATCCATTGGATAGATATTTACAACTGTTCCAAAAAGACATCTCTCCCGGTCAAAATCCATTAACACACCGAACTTTGGCATAACGTTGGCAGTGGGGACGAATGTCACAGTTTTGACAATTTCAGAAAAGAACCAACAACCAGTACACCATGGTGTCGGGCATCAGTACAGGGGAGGCTATGATTTCATAACATAAAACGAAAGGATTCATGAAATTGGACGAATTTGCCAAAAAAAAAAAAAAAACTTTTTCTGGCAGATTCTTTATCATCATCATAGCGTTATGTATTGATGGACCAAAATGGATTGTTTTAATGTATTTTTAACGGGAGATATGCCTCAACTTTGTGCTGAATTTACAACTTCGTAGAGTTGAGGAGGACCTCATTACGACGTAAATCCCCTCCTACAGACATTTAGAGGATTTCTATCATCCCCTATTCCTAGAGCGGCCTTCGCTTTGTGATTCCTGAATCCTCGTTTTCCAAACCTGGGGCCGAAGAGCCGGCTCTACCAGGCTAAGTACTCTAGGCTGTCTCTTTATTATCCAGGAAAAACATATTAGGCACAGGAGTTGTGTTTCTGAACGTTTCCAACTATTCAGTTTGGTCCATATATGGTCACACATACAATTAAATCTCTTAAACATCCTTTATATTTGTAACATATTGTTACTGTTTACATATCTTTGTTTATTTTGAAGGAAGAGAAATAAATTGAATATATTTGGAGAAGATTGATTCTATTCAATTTCCATGTTGACAAAACACGTGCAGGAAGACACGAGTGAAGGGATGATTGAGATTGATGAACAACAACCTGGTGCAACAAGTGGCCAGGTGGTTGAACCTCCATAAGTTCACCAGATGGGAAGCTATGGACAGTCGTACAATCCGGGATTTTGCATCAAATTCGGATAAAAAATAAATAAAAATGAAGTTTAAAAGGATGCAAAACTGGAATGAACCAGCAATCATATTTGTAGAGGATATTCTTGTGTAAGAAGGTTGGCTCTCAAATGGAAGAAGAAACAAGAATAAAATGCGTTATATCAGGGTGTGTGTGTGTGTGTGTGTGTGTATTGATAAAGGAGTATTTTGTCCTTTATCTAAATCTCCCTAAAACTACCTATTGTACTTCTTAAAATGTGCATTAAGATGTACTCATTTTAAAACGATTATCGGGAACATGAGAAAAACCCAAACTTCTAGATTATGGGTCACGCTATCCTCTACCCATCACCAAGGTAACAAAGGACTTCTCCTTAAGAACTATTCCAACCCAGAGAGAGAGAGAATATGGTTTACGGGCTACTGACCAAAGTATGATTTTCTGGTCCAGTAACCCAGGGAGTACAGCATAACCGTAGACTGACTAACCTTGGGAAACACACAGTCGTAGACTGACCAACCTTGGGAAACACAGCCGTAGACTAATCAGCCCAGGGAGTACAACACAGCCGTAGACTGACCAACCTTGGGAAACACAGCCGTAGACTAATCAGCCCAGGGAGTACAACACAGCCGTAGACTGACCAACCTTGGGAAACACAGCCGTAGACTAATCAGCCCAGGGAGTACAACACAGCCGTAGACTTACCAACCTTGGGAAACACAGCCGTAGACTAATCAGCCCAGGGAGTACAACACAGCCGTAGACTGACCAACCTTGGGAAACACACAGCCTAGACTAATCAGCCCAGGGAGTACAATCCCCACACAAAAGATAAGCAGCCACATGCGCGATATTGTTCCAGGAAACATAGGCTGGAGCCGCACAACGAGGTCGCGGCATTTAATTAACTCAATCCACTCTCACTCCGGATGTTTCTCTTCTGTCCTCCCTTTCTTTTGATCTTATTTCCGCGTTGCCCGCGCTGGGAGATAACAAGCCTTGCCCAGCCTGGGGATTGATCCGGGCTGTAGTCAATAATGGATGATATATAAAAAATGGAAGAATTTTTTTAATTCTCAATTTTAGGCCCTTTCAAAAGGTCGCACTACTTTATCACGAATGCACCGAGGTTCTTTAGACGGGATCCAAATTGGCTCAACGCTGTCTAGCGGCTTCAGGCTCCAAGGCTCGAGACAACAATGTTTCTTCTGATTAAAACACACACACAAAATCAACGATATCCAAATACACATCACTATCAAACTTTGTTGTATTTTTATCTATAATTCGTCTTTTTGATTTGAGAAAGTGGATATATGAAGTATAAGAATGAATGATCAAAATGAAAGGTGATAAAGAAGCTGTATCGCTGAACAATTCGCGTTGATTTCGCGCCAAACATTTTGTAAAATGTAAACATGGCGAATTAGCTCTCTATGGTGTCCCAGCCATGTTCTGATAGCATCGTGCTGGAGCGATAACACGTCGCGAATGAGACCAAAAATAGTGAATGACTGCCGCTTGTATTTTTGCTGCAATTATCAATTAGAAAAAATACGACAATTAATACTTTTAAATATTTTTGATGCGTATGTTGTCTTTTAAAATAAATCAATTTTCTTTAGCCCTTATTGCTATGATAAAATAATGGGAGGACCACAAAAGGACACACAAAATCTAAGTGTCGTACTTTATCCAAATATCACTTCCTTGGGGCTTGAAATAACTATAGAACCGTATGATTGCTAACTGATTGGTCAAATCTAAGCTAACTGACCCCATTAATTATTGAATCCCTAACTAAATGTGTGGAATTACCCGATGAATGAATTACGAACCGAATTTGTAACAAATTAATTTGTCAAACACGCACCGAATGTTTGAATCCAATATATTAATAACACACAAAAAGTAACGTGAAACAAATTAATTAGTCAAAAGCTAATATAATGTCAAAACTATTTATTATTGAGTCATGAGCCGAATAGGGGGAAACAAAAGTGAATCAATTACTGAACAAATGGGAGAACGAGTGGAGTAGCGAATATGAGCTGAACGTTGAGTTGGTGGATAACAAGCACAATGTGAAATCAATTTCAAATGTTCAACAATAATTAGCTAATTGCGAATCTCGAATGTGTAAATTAATTAAATAAGCAATCATAAAGTGAACGAGTAACTAAATGATGGGTCAATCGCTAATTTAATATTCAACACCAATTGTGCGCAGGATATGGGCCTCATTGGTTATCATGGCCCAAAAAGAATGTAAAATGAAGAGACTAGTCACTGATAAACTGAAGTGGAAAAATCAAAACTGAATATAGAACCTCGATAAAGCGATTGGAGAATCTTGAGCTAATAGACTGGTTTATCAGCACTCGAATCTGGGTCAAAATATTCGGTCAAACATGAGTCAAATATTGAAGCACACACAGTGGATTGATAATTCAGAACCAACCAGGGGAACCATTGGAAGTGATAACGCTGACCCGGTCATATTCCAAATACAGCATTAGTAGATTATTCGGGAAAGTAAAATCCTCTGCAATATATAAAACAACAAATAAAGCGGCTTCCGTTGCTTTGTTACATTAATCTATCAAGCTTTACAAATCCTTCTACAGTAGTGTATGATCAATTATTCCATCACGAAACTGAACAAAGGATTGGCACATCAAGAGCCGAATTTGAAGCTAATTATAGGGTCAATAACCAACCAATTGGAGAATCAATTAATTGGTTGAAGACGAACAAAACATAGAAAAAATGAATTGTTTAATAATGAACTAAATGTAGAACCGATGGATTGAATAATAACGATCGAACGTTGAACCAATGTGTTGGTCCAATGTAGAACCAATGGATTTGTCAAACGGTATTTTGAACCATTGGATCCATCCGTCCTGACAAAACGAGGCACTAATGGATTTATCCATTGTGAATTGAATGTTTCACCAATGGACCGAGCCTTCACAATGTGGAAAACCCAATATATTGGTTCATCACGACCGAAGGTGTAAAAAATGAATTGTTTATTACGAACCAAATGTGTGATTGTAATATCATTAGCTGAATGTGGAACCAATGGATTGATCCACCAAGAACCAAAATTGCAAACCACAAATTTGTCCTTCAAGATCCAATTGTGGAACCAATGATTAGGTTCATCTCAAGTCCTAGCTGGAATCAATGATATATTCATTTCGATTTAAACATGGAACTAATAAATTTGTCCATTGTGAACAAAAGCCAACAGAATAGTCCATTGTTAACTGAACGTGTAAAAAATTTATTAGCTCGTCATAAACGGAACTTGGAACAATGGTTTCCATATTGGCAAATCAAATCAATGGGAAATTCCATTACGATTTGAATGTAAAGTAAATGCATTGGGGTACTACGAATGAAAAGTGTTACAAAGAGATTAATGCATCGGGAATTAGCCTGGTATAAATTCATTGATGCATCACCAACTGACCAATGGATTGGTCGAACATGGACTAACCCATGGACTAAACATGGATTAAGCAATGAATTAATCCATCATGAACCTGAAAACAATAATAGGTCCATTAATAATAAAAGGAAATAATTTATATTGTGGTAGTTTCCGCGCGAGAGGGATATCTTCGATGGTGTGAAGATCCTCGGTGCTGGGAAGATCCCTCGATGGTGTGAAGATCCTTGGTGCTGGGAAGATCCCCGCCCTGGAAGATTGAATCATCCCCAATTAACGCCGGAACAATAGGCGCATAATGACTCGGCGTCTTGTCCACATCTCGTCCCGTGGGTTTGTAGGCCGCAAAGCTAGCGCCGGGATAAGGGCCTTTTGTTGTTTCGGGGTCAGGTCGTGGATTATTCATAGCAGGTACACATACTACACTGACCTCTGACTATTCATTCTGGGGATAACACAAAGAGGGGGGGGGGTATTTCTATTCGGTACATATATTTATTTACCTTCAAGTGCTATTCAAGTAAGAAGGTTTAGGGGCTTGTCGACATTTCTAACGAACGTTAGACTTTGTGTGTGTCGGAGAATGTGGCTAAAACACTGATCTAAAATGTATCAGCCTATCTTCTGTTTAACGCTAGCACCAGACGGATGGCCCGCTTATCAACGGATCAATCGGCTTGTGTCAGCCAACGGCCGTTGCCACAATTCATCGGCGTTGGAAACAAAGTGAGAGTAGGGCAATTTTTGCCGTGCTTTTGCTGTGTTATTCTATTTGCTCATCCTAATTTTTGTGTAAATATGCCAGAAGTGGAGAAGAAACTGAAATTTATTCGCCCAGTTCCGATTATCAGTTTTTCGATATTATTTGAAAGACATTTTCACTCCAACTCAGAATGAACGTGGGGATCAAGATGTATCAGGAATATGGGGGGAAACTTGTCCCCCTTCTACTGAAATATTTTATTCCTGAAAGAACTGAATCGCAAAACAGCCCTTCAGCTTTATAAAAGAAACCAATAGGATTTTTTTGTTTAAGTGGAAGGGCTGTGTTGTGGTTATGTTCTTTCAGGAAAAAAATAAAGGATTGAATCAATACTTAAATGTTGACAGGGTTTATAATAATAATATAAAAGAAACAATAGGATTTCTTTTAGATTTTTATAAACCCTGCCAGCATTTAAACATTGATTCAAGCCTAATGTGTCTGAAAATTTGAACCATATTATTGCAATACAAGTATAACAGACTTCTCAAGACCGTTTGGAGACCACGGTTTCGGGCTAATGGCCCTCGTCAGTACAGGGCGGGCCATGAGATCCACAAGGAATCAAATCATATCTTCACCATCCGCCATGAGATCCACAAGGAATCAAATCATATCTTCACCATCCGCCATGAGATCCACAAGGAATCAAATCATATCTTCACCATCCGCCATGAGATCCACAAGGAATCAAATCATATGTTCACCATCCGCCATTAGATCCACAAGGAATCAAATCATATCTCCACCATCCGCCATGAGATACACAAGGAATCAAATCATATCTTCACCATCCGCCATGAGATCCACAAGGAATCAAATCATATCTTCACCATCCGCCATGAGATCCACAAGGAATCAAATCATATCTCCACCATCCGCCATGAGATCCACAAGGAATCAAATCATATCTTCACCATCCGCCATGAGATCCACAAGGAATCAAATCATATCTTCACCATCCGCCATGAGATCCACAAGGAATCAAATCATATCTTCACCATCCGCCATGAGATCCACAAGGAATCAAATCATATCTTCACCATCCGCCATGAGATCCACAAGGAATCAAATCATATCTTCACCATCCGCCATGAGATCCACAAGGAATCAAATCATATCTTCACCATCCGCCATGAGATCCACAAGGAATCAAATCATATCTTCACCATCCGCCATGAGATCCACAAGGAATCAAATCATATCTTCACCATCCGCCATGAGATCCACAAGAGATCAAATCATATCTTCACCATTCGCCATGAGATCCACAAGGAATCAAATCATATCTTCACCATCCGCCATGAGATCCACAAGGAATCAAATCATATCTTCACCATCCGCCATGAGATCCACAAGGAATCAAATCATATCTTCACCATCCGCCATGAGATCCACAAGGAATCAAATCATATCTTCACCATCCGCCATGAGATCCACAAGGAATCAAATCATATCTTCACCATCCGCCATGAGATCCACAAGAGATCAAATCATATCTTCACCATTCGCCATGAGATCCACAAGGAATCAAATCATATCTTCACCATCCGCCATGAGATCCACAAGGAATCAAATCATATCTTCACCATCCGCCATGAGATCCACAAGGAATCAAATCATATCTTCACCATCCGCCATGAGATCCACAAGGAATCAAATCATATCTTCACCATCCGCCATGAGATCCACAAGGAATCAAATCATATCTCCACCATCCGCCAAAAAGGTGTTTAGCTGGCAGAGTGACTAGACCAAATCTATGCCTAAATATATATGGAAATTTTGCCGGGAGGAAATTAATATGAATATCAAAATTAAAAATCCGTACATAAAATATAATAAATATTTTGCTACATAGCCCCTTCCCTATGGTAGCTGTGACCTACAGCTTGCGAATATTGTAGATACTGACATGGATCTGACGTGCTTCTGCCAAGGATTCCCTTAGTCTTGAAACTTTGTCCTTAGTAGCTTGCCATCTTTTCTCTTGCGGCGTGAATTTAATTAATTTTTAATTAAAACAATTTTGCGGCGTGAAGAGAGGCTTCGGCATCGTATCGTCTATAGGGACATCGTCTTCCTGTAGGGAAGCCTTGACTTGGACACGGCGGTGGAATCCTGGAGACAGTCTTGGAACATGTAGATCACAGCACCCAAGGCCTCGAGGTCTTCTCGGCAATCCTCAGTTTGTCTTTCCTAAATCACACACACACAAAAGCCTTTATTAAGACACACAGGTCTTACAGAGGATTCTCTTTGGATCTTCCCTAAACTACCCAGCATCTCCACCAAAATGTCACGTAGAAAATTAAGAAAGATAAACTTCAGGATGACAATTTATTTAAGGCAAGAACAAACTATAATTGATAAAATGCAAGATAAATAATATAGATATCGATATTAATAATATTTAGATAAAATATAATAAATACTTTGCTACAATCTACCTTTGCAAGTTTTTATAAGATACTTTTGTTTGTTCAAATTCTCTGTGGTCATTAAAGCCAATAACTTGAAGTAAACTTACAACGTCGTTTGGCCCTAATTAGATAAAGTCGTCATCCAAAGCCAATAGCGTTAACGGGATCTTCTGCTGAAAAATGCGAGGACAGCAATTTTTTTATTGAAGTCGTTTTTGAGGAGACTTCTTTCCACAATACAAAAAGTATCGGTAATTTCAGCTGTCCTTTTATCTCCAAGGTAGTTTTCGAATAATTGTTCTGTTTTCATATTTTGGAAACTATATATTTTTCAATAGAAAATTGTAACTTTGAAAATAATAAAATCATTTTTAACGACGTTTGAGTGAACTGTAGCTTCATCTCTACACTTACTTTATATTAAATTAATGATTTTTTTTATTAGTACAAGTGGCCATTTCCTTATATTTATAACCTGGCTTTGTCTGCTCGAGTGGGTCTTCGGCGAAATAATCTTGTTTCTGCACATCCAACACGATGCAGCAATATTTTCAGCATTTTTTTCTGACTAAAAATAAGTGAATTATTATTGGTTAATTTGAGTTTTCTTATGATGCATTAGTGCGCCATCTGTTATCAAAATTCGAAATTATTATATTAAAAAAAAAAAAATAGAATCATAAGCATCTATAGTAGTTTCGAAATATTTGAGTTTTCCTTGGTAGAAAATGGGACAAACCCTCCTTCCAGACTTAGCTCAACATCCAGTTAAAATTTCAGCCAGTGTGGAGAGGTCAAATTTAACCAAACCAGCCCGTCCTGAGCCGGTGGTTCGCAGGCACGGAGGTTGACCCAGAAAAAAGTTGCTGACAAAGAAGACGAACAAAGTGACGCCTTTTAAACACTCGTCCAACTTTTACCTTTTCAGCCTAATTCAGCATAATTGAAGCACCATTTTAATCTAATGTGAAAGCCCAATAAAATCACTTAAACTATTTTATCATATCTCAGCTAAGTTGGTCAAATATTTGAAGAAACCCAAATAAATAAATATGGGTAATCAGTGGTGAACCTTCAAAGCTCATGTGAAAATGTACAAAAGTGAAGTGGGATAGGGTAGATAAATTAAGAAAAAGGAATCTCATGATCGTGCAACTAAGAGTTGCTGTTGGCTTCTGTTATAAGAAATGAAAACAATTTTTGACGCGTGAGATTGTTTTGAATTAAAACAAATTTCTACTGCCCTTACTGCAATGATAATATAATGGGAAGTTCTGGCTCATCAGTGGTGAACCCTCAAAGTTCATGTCCATAGTTCATTTAAAATACCCTTTTTCAATAGTCTAGCATCAGTATTGGTGTAAAATAAAAACAGCCAAATGCAATATTACAGTGGTATGGTAGATTAAACTGGCGAAACCGCTGGGAGGGTTCACCACTGATGAGCCAGGCCCATCCATTATTTTATCATTGCAGTAAGGGCAGTATAAAATTGTATTAATTAAAGAAGAATCAAACGCGTCAAAAATTGTTTTCAAATTATATAATAAATAGATTATTCATTTTGTTATTTTTGCTGAACTTCCCTCACTGTATCTCTGGTGTGAGTTTTGCATTAAATAAATTGCTGTCATTCTGAGGTTTGTCTTTCCTCGATTTCTACATATCACAATACAATACTAGAACAGAGCAACGCCCGGGTTCCCCAAGTGAATTTTATCCGAGTGCATATAGAATAAGAAGCTTGTTTTTAAAATAAATTATTTTTAATTATAAAAAATAATAATAATTTATATAATTATATAAAAAGTATGCTGTTAGCAATGCATCCTGTTAGTAGTTCCGTTATTATATCTGGTGTGCTCTATTTACATTTGAAAAATCTTGTATTGATTTCAACCGAGTTTTTCAAGCACTCAAGATAGATTACAAAACCGCATCTAAAATACCAATTCCCTTTGTTAAATGTTTAAATTTGCATTTATCTATTTTACATATCTTGAATTGCATTAAAAAATTGTCACCCAATTCTTCTTTTGCGAAGTGATATTTTATTAACCTACCAACAGATATTATTGGGGTTCTTCCCTGGTGTTCCAAAAAGAAAAATACGTGTCGGTCAGTTATAATTTTTCAATTTATCAAACAATTTGGCCACGCTGATTCTCTGATGTTGGCCACCTAGTGTTTATAATTGTAGCTGAAATTACTTTAGAATTTTTCACTATTTCCATAAAAATCCCCTACGCATAACCCTGAGCCTATCCTGAGCATAATGGTGTTTACCGCATTGCTTTAGCGTAAATATTCGCTGGGTTAAAGACTTGTAGCTATCACCCCCTGTATATTAACCACATCTGTGCCAGTCTGTGCCACCCGCTGCCTGGTTCTCCCACTGATGGACGACAATAATAAGGCTAGAGATTTAATGGTTATCATTTTCCTTCCAATATTCATTGCTTTATGTTAAAACATTCGTGCTTTCATCGCTTATTTATAGAGGGCACGTTATGGCCTTATAGATAACTATACCTAACTGGCCTTGTACTTATTGTTGGTGGAAGAACATTACTCGATGTAAATATCTATATGTAATTCTACTGTCCTTATGTCCATAGTTTGCTTAAATACCATTTCTAAGATTCCACCCTTCATTGCAGCGAATATAAGCAGAATCGTCCAATGCAGTATTAGAGCTTCAAGAAGCGATCTGGTTAATTAAGTTGGTGAAACCGCTGAGATAGTTCACTGATGAGCCAAGCCCTCACAATATATTCATCGCAGTAAGGACAGTAGAAATTTGTTTTATGTTTGAAAGAAACATTCGTGTTTTAATCGCTTATTGATTACTTTGCTTAATTTTATATGGAACTTGTCTGGAAAAGTAAAAAAATAGGGTTTCTTTATCATCACTGTGAAAAAATATTTCTGACTGCTCCTGAGTTTTGTAAAACTTAAAACTTTGGAATTAAGGAAAATGTGTGTGTGATTAAAATTTAATATAAAAGTCAAATAATGTGTTTTAAAAAATATAATAAAAAATATGTATCGAAATTTACTGATAACTTTATTTCAATGATGTTCAGCGCTAACTCTGCCATCTAGTGATGAATTTATGAACTATTTATTAAATTCCTAGTTGGTTTGTATTTTTGTTCAAATATTTTATTTTTATTTTAAATATCAGAACTAAAATATTATAAAAGAGATGTTTTTTTATAAATATATAAAAATATTCAACTTTCCCATTTGGCATATCCTGACCTCTACACACGTCAGCGTGGCTCAACGACCAACAATGTCTCCAAGAGACTTCCTGAGAAATCAATATTGTGTATTTGCGTGAGTAATTCTCTATTAATATTTTTTTTTCACATGGACAACGTATTTACGCAATTTGGCTTTAATTACCCATTAATCGATTTCTCAGAAAACCTCTTGGACCAAATTTTTGGTCGGTGAAGTAAAGCCTGCACCACGCTGACTAGAGCCCGAAACGCGTCCGTGGTGGGCTTTTCTTGATTTATCATGAAAATGGGTTGGCCAAATATCACGGAACAAGTAGAATCAACGTTTAGTTGATTTTTGTTCCACAAGATGGCACTCTGTCATCTGAAATGGTCACGTGAGGATTTGTCTTTGTGTTTTTAATAAAATAAAATATATTTGAAAGAAATTTTGATTTTATTTCTTACTATTTAATTGCCATCTATAGATAAAAATAGTAACAGTTAAAATTACTGGCAATGTGTTTCTTTCTAATAATTATCAAATAGTATCTCTACAGATCTTAGACTACAATGATAAAAGTTATTGAATGAGAGGGCTTGGTTCGTAGGTGGTGAACCCTCTCAGATATTTCGCCAAATTAATCTCCAGACCGCTCTACTATTGGCTTTGTTATATATCCTGCATTTTCTAAGGAAGGCAGCTTAGGGAACATATGGACATGTAGAGGTACATACATATAATTTATTTCTTATTTGACTTTATAATTATATTTCTTACCATCCATTGAAAACCAAACTTCCATTCGACATTGGATTTTGTAAGAATTGTGGGGAGCAGAAGGACGAGAATCAGGCCAACAGAACTTGTGATATTTGTCCATTTAAGATATATCAGAAAATCATTAAACCGTGATGAGAATTGTTCTCCGTAAAAAACGGGGGAGTTATTGATTGGAGTAATATTGCCAGCAGGGGGTCGTTTGATCCGCGAGATCACAGGATGCCGCCAACACTTCAAAGGGATGCCGATGATTAGAGAGCTGCGGTTGTCATGGCAACGCTCCTCCCAGCCAGACTGTATGTCCCTATGGCGACGTGCGGTACGACCGCTCTCTTGACCATGGTGCGTCTGGGACGAAGGAAGACTTGCAGGTACGTTGTGTCACAATGGGAGCGGCTAGCGTTACCCTGCAGCCTACGTCGCCCTTCACATTGGTTGTACTAAGATGGTCACCTAGCCGCGATTGGAACCTGCTTATGTATTATGAGAACACCGTATGTACCCAATGTAGAAGCATGTTAACTTACATGGTGCCTCGGTGGTTATTTTTACATTTCCACTTGTGGGAATAGAAAGTTTTACACGCAGAAGTAACTAGTGGAATATCATGGAACTTGTCATGGTGTAAAAGCTATTACAAAGAGACAAATCAATTAAAAATAAAATAATTGAGAACAAAGGTTATTGCTGAGGAAGTAAGAAGTGGACATTCATTCACTGTCGAAGTTGTTGAATCGAGAAATGATCGGATCTTGGAGAATTTCTCCCCATTCGCACCGTTGTTGAACGGCTCGCATTGTGTCGTTCCATGGCATCCCCCAGTGTACAATTGGAGATAACGTGATCCTTGACACTCTGCAAGGATTGAGAAGACACCGGTATGACATTGTCCTGTTGATATATCGTAGAGGACATTGGCCATGAAGGTACTAGACTCTGCCACCTTGTGTCCACATATACTGACGGCATTCACTGTTACTTCAATGACAGACAATTCTGTGCTACTCCAATTAAAAAAAAAAATTATAACTTATTTAAATTACCCTTCTTTGATCCTCAGCACAACACACACACACAATCTTGTATATACTTAATTTTTATGATTTTTTTAATAATATGTTTTTATAGATTTTTTATTGCTAACGAAGTGAGATTTTGCAGTTAGAAATATGCTCAAAACATATCATCATCATTTTTATTTTTGACTTCAAATTTCAAAAACCTAGACGCAGGAATATCGTGACGACGTATCTTCAGAAGAATCAAGGTCGTGTTTGCAGCGCCATGATGGCCACATCTGTGTTCGACGCTATGATAAAGACGGCACATTGCCAGCATGTGGTCGACATCGTCATACTGGCCATATGCTTGAAGTGATGGTATGAGGTTTCATTGGATCCACATCTTGTTCGCATTCCCGGCACTTTGAACAGTTCCAGTTACGTTGCTGCTGTGTTAAGGCCTGTGGCAGTAACCTTTATTAAAGGTCTGGAAAACTCTACGTTTCAGCATAATAAAGCACAACCATATGTTGCCGGATTTATACGGACCTTCGTACATACAGAAAATGTTCGAATGCTGCCCTGACTATCACATTCTCCTGATTTGTCACTAATAGAAAACGTCCGGTCAATGGTTGTCGAACGACTGGTTCGTCACCATACGCCAGTCAATACTGTCATGAACTGTGGCTTTGTGGTGAAGCTGCACGGAAATATGTAAATGTACATGTCATTTATTTATTTATTTAACAGTTGGGAGAGACACGCCATATCCACAATTTGGATAATTGCGTGTGTATTTTACATTATATACAATTGATACAATTGAACATTGGAAATCATTAAAATTAAACGTTCGATGTCAAATTTTGCATATAGCAATTATAAGTAGTAGCTTGAAATATGTACAGTCAACACTTTCGCCTCAAAATATACATCCTGCAGAATCTATTAAACTTGATATATTGGTCTTTATTGCAAGCAGCTTGTTTTGTATTAGTCAGGTAAAGTTGGTTTTCTTCCCTTAGATCAGAAGTTAATGGACAGTTTATCAGAAGGTGTTCAGGGGTTTGTTGTCCGTTTCCACAAGTGCATGCAGGTGAACCAATTTTGCCAATTCTAAACAAATATGTGTTGAAGTCACCATGTCCAGTAAAAAATTGAACGTTATAGAAGTTGGGTTGAACATAGTTAGGAATTCTTGAAGTATCAAAGAATCCCTTGAAATTATCATTGGCACCTCCATAGTATTCCTCAAATTTCTGGTTTATAAAATTAGATATCATTTTTCTTTTAGTTGGATCTGATTTTTTGTATCCAATATTCATTTTTAGTATATTTGTTTCAATAAAATCCGTGAGCTTTGGTGTTCTAGCAACAATATGAGTACAGTTTGAAGATGTTGAATTATAAACCTGTGTACTGTGCTTCAAAATTTTGTACTGCAGAGAGTTAAATTTATCTCTGACTTTTTTGGGTATAAAGTTGTACCAGATCGTGGAACCATAAGTTAGTGAACTTCGAAACAGTGTCTTATAGAGTTCTATTCTTCTTTTACTGTCCAGTCCCCATGCTTTCCCGGTTAATCCACCGATGCACAGAGGAGGCCCTGGAGTGGATTCGTCACCTCGACATTCCACTCTAGAGAAACTTGCCAACATTGTTGTATTGTGCTGTAAAAAACAATATCATACGCAATAATAATAATAATCCAATTAGGTATCCACTAGCTCTATTTGTCTTAGTAATAATCTCATCAATATGGGGCACAAAATCCAATTTGTTTTTATTTCTATGATTTTTAAAAGTTATTCCCATAATCTTCAGTTTTTCTACCCGATTGGCAGTGATAGTGTTAGGAATTTTTGCAGCTACTTTGCTATTAAACAAGTATAAGATTTTCGTTTTCTCTTCAGATACGGTCAACTTATTGTTCCCACACCAGTCTAATATTCTCCCCATGACTTTTCCTGTTGTATTCCGAAGTTCTGTCAAGTTGTTTCCCCAACATATCACAGTTAAATCATCCGCATAAGCAATGATTTCACTGTTTGATTCTGAATAGTTATTCAATAAATCGTTTAGAATAATATTCCATATTGTAGGGGATATAGGCCCACCCTGTGGGGGGACATCCCTTGCTTAATTTTTTGTGGGTTTCATTTGATGAGTATCTAAATCTCACTCTTCTATTATTAAGAAAAGACTGTAGTAGTTTTATTATTGAAGCTTGAACGTTGTCTTCATCTAGTCTTTTCAGCACCATCGGCCACCATGCATTGTCGAACGCTCCACTTATATCAACTGCGATTATAGCTGTATATTCTTTGTTTTTATGTTCTAGAGCTATTTTGACAATTTCATTTAATGCAGAGATAAATGTCATATTTTCTCTGATTGACTCAATGCTTGTGTGTATAAGTGCTGCCATTGATTCTAGAGGTGGTTTTTCTGGGTACTGATATTTCAGGATCCATACTTCAAAATTTCTTTAAAATTTAATAACTCGTTATCCTTGGTATAAAGTAATTGTCCAATAAATATCATTTTTCTATTTTCATTTCTTCTTTTAATGACCAATAGTGTTTTATGCGGATTCCTTTTTATAGTCGTAACCCAATAAATTTGTTTTCTTCAACGACTCGTCCTTTGTACGTATTTTCATATAGCAAGCGTCTAAGGCTTGTAACGTCGTTTACACCTAACTGAGATAATTCACAAATATTACTCAGCTATAAATATCTCGGTGGTCATAACACGCTTCATAACAATCTACTCTCGTTATAACGCCACCATCCGAATTTTGCAAAAAAGCGGCGTAAGGCGAGGGTGGCGTTGTATCGAACACAACTTTTAAATGTGAAATTTAAAGATACAATAAATTATTTATAACAATTATTAATAACAATTTATACTCTAACTCAATATATAGAATACCGGCATTAATTAATTAATATGATAAATAGAAAGCATTAATTTATAATTTATTCATAAAAAAAGTAATTACATTTTCCCAAAAGAAGTCTGTGATCCCAACTTGTTTTTTCTCTCCCTAACTTATGGCATAGACACGGCGTAACAAACCCGCAGATAGATTGACGTCGTCAGATGTTGCTCTCTTGGAGTGCTCAAGAAACAACAAAACTGTCTCAGCAGCTGTTCTGGCTTCCCTTAACGATGGTAGGCGCGGAGTCACTGTTGCATCATCATCCTCGCCAAGTTCTTCTTTCGCTGTAACAGTGGACACCAGAAAATTGTCATCTGTTAGCTTCATTTTCGCCTCCTGGGAATCATCAACCAGTTGAAACTCCCTTTCAGTCATCAAATTCTCTGGTGTAATAGCAAAGATGTCGCGAATGCGATCGAGCATATTTCCATAATTAAGAGACTCAACTGCAGCAGTAGAAGTGAAGCGAATGCCTTTATGATTCCAGCAGTTGCCCAACAGAATCCCAAACCTTTTTACAATAGCGCACAGCGTAATCCAGACGTAATTCTGTGGGTAGATGGGCATCCGCCAATTCCACCATTTTCTGGAGTTGAAGCTTGCGATATTGAGCCTTGAAACTTTTGCTGATGCCACTATCCAGTGGTTGCAGACTGGCAGTCATATTTGGTGGAAGGAAGTGTATCTTTATGTTGTTGAGACCATCATTAGGGACCCAGTGAGACGTAGCGTTATCTAACAACAGTAAGATACGACGTCCTTCAGAGACAAGCTGCTTGTTGAACTGCAGTAGCCATTCTTGAAAGATGCTAGAGGTCATCCATGCTTTGCTGTTAGATGTGTAAGTGCAGTAGAAGTGTGGACTAAAGTTTCTGAAGCATCGAGGTTTTGCCGATTTTCCAATAATCAGCAATCGCCGCTTGTCTGTTCCAGTAGAGTTGCAGCACAGTAGAACAGTGATTGTTGCTTCATCCTTTTGACACCACGGCAGTATTCATCTTTGTGAGCAAGTGTTCGGTCAGGAATGAGCTGAAAAAATAATCCTGTTTCGTCTGCATTGTATATGTTGGCTGGGTCATATCCGGAGTTCGCCAGCATACTGTTCAAATTTGTAAGGTGTTCATCAATGATAGCTGGAGAAATCGATGCGCCTTCCCCACAGAGCCGTCGTTGCGAAATATGGAATCTTCCTTTAAATCGCTGCAGCCACCCACTGCTGTACGCGAAATTTTCTGGTACGTCCAACTGCTTGCCAAGTTTTTTTGCCTTTTCTCTTAGGAGGTCATCAGTAATAATATTATTATTGGCACGCTTTTGGGTAAACCAGTTGAAGAGAGCGTCTTCCAAGTCACTAAATTTTCCGACACTTTGAAGAACCAACAGTATAATTTTCCACTTCTCAGCCTGAGCGAGAATATCACGGACAGTTGTTCGTGGAAGTGAGAAACGCTTTCCAATCTCATTCTTCGACATCGTAGGGTTATTTCTTGCCAACTGGCATATCTTCTTCTTCTTTTCAATGGTGATCGACTCACGTTTACGCTTTTGGGAACTCATTATACGACAATATGGTTGTTGTGTTGACGTTAGCAAAGGATGAAGCGACTGTGTATGTCCCAGGCACAAGAAGGAAAAGGGTCTGCTGGCTGTTCACACAATCTGTTGTGTCAGGAGCAGGCAAAGTCCGGTGCCGATGGCGGAAAAAATGCAGACAGGAAAAGGGTAGCGGGGAAAGGGGGGGGGGGGGGAGGTGGGGTTGAGGGATGTTGTGAGCGGCGCTATAACGAATGGCTTTTGCTACTTGGGATACGAAAAATCAGCGTCGGAAGGCGAACAGCGAGGGAGTGGCGTTATATCGAGAAAAATACATTGATGTCGATTGGGACAAAACGAAAAAGCGGCGTAAGGCGAGGGTGGCGTTATAACGAGAGTAGACTGTAGTTATATAGTTTGGGAATATTTTGATGAACTGGTGGCAACTGCATATATTGTGGGGTGTGAGAAACTTATTCCATTATACTTTCTTTTTAAACTATTTATAAATAAAAAATGTCATTGCTTGCGGATAAAACTATACACGTTGTTTTCTTGGCCACTGCGAAAATGGTGTTAGGAGGATTATGAGCGTATTAACGATTATGTCCCTCTCCCTCCCTTTAAGGACTTATCCGAGGAGAGGAGTAATCCTGTCTGACAGCGTTTATCCCTCGCTGTGGAGGGCGATGGCCCCGAGTTGTGTGGATTCTATCTACACCGAACACATCGACTGATTCATGCTGGAATATATTCTCACTCATGACACAGATTTGTTTATATGCACATATAGTGTCTTTTGATGGTGAGAGAGAATCGTGACAAATGTTTTACAATACCATTTCATCAATAGATATATTTTGATAAACTTTTATTAAACACTCTTCAATAGTTTGCTTGCAAATATCTTGTGACCCTAATTTGAATCATTTGAACCTCATCGATTCATCTCAAATTTCACAGGCCCATGTAATCACGATTACAATACATGGTAAGGTTTTTAGTAAAACTGTAAAACAATAAAAAAGTGTCAATTTATATTTTTATAAATGTAATTTGGTGAAACCGCTGAGAGGGTTCACAACTGATGAGCCAAGCCCTCTCATTTAATAACTTTTATTACTATTTATACTTTGATCTTAGCCTAAAGGCCGAGAAGCAATTTATTACTGTAGTAAGGTCTGTAGAGGTAAAAAGAAACACCTTGACAAATTGTTGCAAAAACTGTCAATAATAAAAATAAAATCAAATTTAAAAATCTTTATCTTATCGTTATCTATAGCTTTATTTGCAAGAGCCTTGTGACCATTCGAACTTTGAGGAAAGTTTCAGGGCCGTTTTTGTAATATTTCCTTATTGGATACAATTTTATTGCTTAAAAGTTCGAGAAAAAAATGAATGATATTTATTAGAAATCATTTTCATCATTATATCTATATTAACACATTCTAGAAAGTAGTACAAACAAGGTATGATTTATTAACCCAGGTTACTGAATGTCGCCAACTATGGTTTACCCATTTCTTTTTATAAATTCAATTGCCATCTATCGATAAAAAATTGTAACAAATAAATTTTCTGTCAATGTGTTTCTTTATAATAATATTATCTCTGCAGACCTTACTGCACTGATATAAGTTATTGAATGACTCCCTCTCCCTAGTTTGTTAAAAACTATATATTTCTGCTGGGTAAAAAATTTAATTTGTGTATGTTTTTATCTCGATAAACTCCTCATTTAATTAAGAAATTATTCTTTGCCATGGATCTTCAGTGGCGAACCCTCCCAGTGGAGGATAGATATCTCACTATATTAGACGTGTTGATTCTTTTTGAAATAAAACAATTTTCTACTGCCCTTACTGCAGTGATAGGATAATGGAAGGGCCTGGCTCATCAGTGGTGCCATAAGCCAGGCCCTATCATTGCAGTAAGGGCAGTAGAAATATTGTTTTATTCCAAGAAGAAACGTCAAATATAGTTATATTTCGTATAACAGATGGCGCTCTGATGCCACATATCAATAATGGTGAACAACAATGGTGAACAACAATGGTGAACAACAATGGTGAACATAATGGTGAACAACAATGGTGAACAACAATGGTGAACATAATGGTGAACAACAATGGTGAACAACAATGGTGAACAACAATGGTGAACATAATGGTGAACAACAATGGTGAACATAATGGTGAACAACAATGGTGAACATAATGGTGAACAACAATGGTGAACATAATGGTGAACAACAATGGTGAACAACAATGGTGAACAACAATGGTGAACATAATGGTGAACAACAATGGTGAACATAATGGTGAACAACAATGGTGAACATAATGGTGAACAACAATGGTGAACATAATGGTGAACAACAATGGTGAACAACAATGGTGAACAACAATGGTGAACATAATGGTGAACAACAATGGTGAACATAATGGTGAACAACAATGGTGAACATAATGGTGAACAACAATGGTGAACATAATGGTGAACAACAATGGTGAACAACAATGGTGAACAACAATGGTGAACATAATGGTGAACAACAATGGTGAACATAATGGTGAACAACAATGGTCAACATAATGGTGAACAACAATGGTGAACAACAATGGTGAACAACAATGGTGAACATAATGGTGAACAACAATGGTGAACATAATGGTGAACAACAATGGTGAACAACAATGGTGAACATAATGGTGAACAACAATGGTGAACATAATGGTGAACAACAATGGTGAACAACAATGGTGAACAACAATGGTGAACATAATGGTGAACAACAATGGTGAACAACAATGGTGAACAACAATGGTGAACATAATGGTGAACATAACGGTGAACATAACGGTGAACAACAATGGTGAACATAACGGTGAACAACAATGGTGAACAACAATGGTGAACAACAATGGTGAACAACAATGGTGAACATAACGGTGAACATAACGGTGAACAACAAAGGTGAACAACAATGGTGAACATAATGGTGAACATAACGGTGAACATAACGGTGAACAACAATGGTGAACATAACGGTGAACAACAATGGTGAACAACAATGGTGAACAACAATGGTGAACATAATGGTGAACAACAATGGTGAACAACAATGGTGAACAACAATGGTGAACAACAATGGTGAACATAATGGTGAACAACAATGGTGAACATAACGGTGAACAACAATGGTGAACAACAATGGTGAACATAATGGTGAACAACAATGGTGAACAACAATGGTGAACAACAATGGTGAACATAATGGTGAACAACAATGGTGAACAACAATGGTGAACAACAATGGTGAACATAATGGTGAACATAATGGTGAACAACAATGGTGAACAACAATGGTGAACAACAATGGTGAACATAATGGTGAACAACAATGGTGAACAACAATGGTGAACAACAATGGTGAACAACAATGGTGAACATAATGGTGAACAACAATGGTGAACATAACGGTGAACAACAATGGTGAACAACAATGGTGAACAACAATGGTGAACATAATGGTGAACAACAATGGTGAACATAATGGTGAACAACAATGGTGAACATAATGGTGAACAACAATGGTGAACATAATGGTGAACAACAATGGTGAACAACAATGGTGAACCTAATGGTGAACAACAATGGTGAACCTAATGGTGAACAACAATGGTGAACATAATGGTGAACAACAATGGTGAACATAATGGTGAACAACAATGGTGAACATAATGGTGAACAACAATGGTGAACAACAATGGTGAACATAATGGTGAACAACAATGGTGAACATAATGGTGAACAACAATGAATCTCCATGTTCTTTCTTCAAAATGACGATGTGCTTAACGACGTCTTATAATAATCTATTTGTACATCTCATCATTTTCCAGAATTTCTCTACTCCTGTCTCATAGAATATCATGAATTGACAAATGTTTCATAACTTTTTGATCATTTGGATGGTTTAGTTTTGTTCATTTTATTTATAGTTTCATTTACAAAATCCATTAATAAAATGAGAAAAACATATATTTTATTATTATAAAGTAGTTTTCTCTATTTCTCTCTCACATCTTCATCTACAATCATTTGAATATTAATTTAAAAGGATAGAAATTGAAGCGCTGTTTTGGATACTTGATGTAGAGCAGAACGTGATGATGTCTACTGAGACACAGTAGATAGACGACAGAGTTATGGAGCCAGGTTCATATCATCGGTTGTGCGGCTCTCCGCTCCAAACATCAGAACCTAGGGTAGATGGCTGGTCTTTCCGTGCAGCTATTCAGAATATAGTTTTGTTGGCCTGTAGTTTACTTGCGAGGTTCCTTCCTTTTCACGGACGCTCCAGGAGAGCTCAGGAATATATATAAAAATGTAAATGATAATATAAATAATAAAATAAAATATAAAATATATGTGAATTGCAAATAAATAATTCAAATTAAGATTTAAAAAATAAATACAGCAATTTAATTTTTTAATCCCGATTTGAATTAGTTTATTTGCAATTTGAGTTTGCTTATTCGCAATTTGAGTCTGCTGTTTTTCAATTTGAAATTGATTATACCAAATTTAAACAATTTAAAAAAATAGAAAGGATAGATAAAAAACACAAATCCTATTTCAATTCTTGCGGGTTAATGGATGAGAAAGAGATGCGACACACCTCCAATTCTACCCTACTTCAAGAGAGCCATACAGCATCACACAATGTAGGCTTTGTTTATAAGATAGTAATTTCAAGAAAATTACTGTTGTTCATTTGTTTCTAGGATAACTCTTTCCATTTAAAAGAATGGCATGCAATATTTAATTTAATTTGTTCCCCCAAAATCGGTACTTTGTTGCTAAATCTCTCTCCTTTACAATGTAAAATCAAAATGCACTCTTTTTTCCCAAGATGTCAGTTTTATTCAACAAAATGTTTACTAAGATATTGAGTAAATAACTTGGAGAAATAAACAGAATGTTTACTAAGATATTGAGTAAATAACTTGGAGAAATAAACAGAATGTTTACTAAGATATTGAGTAAATAACTTGGAGAAATAAACAGAATGTTTACTAAGATATTGAGTAAATAAGTTGGAGAAATAAACAGAATGTTTACTAAGATATTGAGTGAATAAGTTGGAGAAATAAACAGAATGTTCACTAAGATATTGAGTAAATAACTTGGAGAAATAAACAGAATGTTTACTAAGATATTGAGTAAATAACTTGGAGAAATAAACAGAATGTTTACTAAGATATTGAGTGAATAACTTGGAGAAATAAACAGAATGTTTACTAAGATATTGAGTAAATAACTTGGAGAAATAAACAGAATGTTTACTAAGATATTGAGTAAATAACTTGGAGAAATAAACAGAATGTTTACTAAGATATTGAGTAAATAACTTGGATAAATAAACAGAATGTTTACTAAGATATTGAGTAAATAACTTGGAAAATAAACAGAATGTTTACTAAGATATTGAGTAAATAACTTGGAGAAATAAACAGAATGTTTACTAAGATATTGAGTAAATAACTTGGAGAAATAAACAGAATGTTTACTAAGATATTGAGTAAATAACTTGGAGAAATAAACAGAATGTTTACTAAGATATTGAGTAAATAACTTGGAAAATTAAACAGAATGTTTACTAAGTTTTCTCCTAGGTCTTTTGATTTACCAATTCTAGATGTATCTCAAGATGTGCTCGAATCAGAAATGAAAAATCTTTTATCTTCTCTATTTCCGAATGACTGTCAATCTTCTGACACAAACTATCATAAATTAATCAGAGACAAGAGTTATACTTTTTCTAATGATAAAATCATTTATTTTGATAATATTCAAATCTGTTCAATAATTAAAAAACTTAAAAATGGCAAGGCTCCAGGAATAGATCATATAAGCAATCAGATGATCAAAACGGCAGTTCATCATATATCTCCTGTGTTAACAAAATTGTTCAATGCTTGTATGGGACTTAATTATTATCCGGAGGCCTGGAGAAAGTCAGCAGTAATGATTATAAAAAAACCTAATAAAGAAAATTATAAAGATCCGAAAGCCTACCGCCCTATAAGCTTGTCTTCTAATTTAGGTAAAATTTTTGAAAGTCTAATTCATATTGAACTTTTAAATCATATTAATAGTAATAATGTTATGCATCCTGCTCAACATGGATTTACACAAGAAAAATCAACAATCTCTGCTTTACAAGAAATAACTAAATTAAGTCTTCTGAAAAGAGAAACAGAAAATACGGCAATAGTAACAGTGGACATCAGCGGAGCTTTCGACAACGCATGGCATCCGGCAATTCTCCAACAATTGGACAAGGCAAATTTTCCAGCGGTACTTATAAAAATAATTAATTCTTACTTTGAAGACCGGAGTGTAGAGTTTAAATATACTAATGTAAAGTGTATAAAAAAGATAAATAAGGGATGTCCCCAGGGTGGTATTATTTCTCCTATTCTTTGGAATATATTACTTAATGATTTCAACTTATCTTTTAACGAAAGTTTTGCTAGAGTAATTGCTTTCGCGGACGATGTGACATTTGTGGTATGGAGTTCAAACATCTATGATCTTCAGTATAATATTACCAAATGTTTAGTAAAAATCAAAGCATGGTGTGAAAAGGTAAAACTTTCACTAAGTCCAAACAAAACAGGTATACTCTATCTACATAACTATGAAAAATTGCCCATTAATTTTGATGGAAAAATAATTCAACCATCAGAAACTGTTAAAATTTTGGGAGTTATTTTTAAAAATCATAGACAAAGGAATAAGATTAATTTTGGAACACATGTTGACAATATAATTATGAAAGCTACGAAACTTAAGAATATATTATTCTCATTATGTGCACGTACTTGGGGCATTGATACTCGGCGTAGATTGATCCTATATAAAGCTATGATACGCTCTACAATAAGCTATGCATCAAATATTTGGTTTCCTTTTATCACTGCAGCAAAAAGATCCAAGTTGAATTCTATACAATATCAAATTCTTATTAGATGCATTCATGCTTATAGGACTTCATCTTCTTACATCACACATATACTAGCGAAAACCCCTTTACTGTCCGATTATCTTGAATTATTACAAACAAAGTATAATATGACAAATTCTCTCACAGATCGAACACTCAAAAAAACCCTTCAAAAAGAATTAAACAAACTATATCTGGATCTAAAATTTAAGTTTTATCTTTCTCAATCTAATGAACTGTTCAAGAAATTCTTTCCAATTGCTGTCCCAAATTTCATTTATTCGGATAAATTCACTACTTTATTTTTAACTGGCAAAGGACCCTTCTTAAGTTTCCTGTTCAAACTGAATGCTATCAATGATCCAACATGTGAATGCCGCTTAGATGTTGAATCACCAGAGCATCTTCTTTTATCTTGCCCTCTGACTAATCAAATTGTATGTAGATACTTTGAAACATTACCAAATTCTCTTTGTGTATATACTCTATCTTATGAGAACTTTGTTAAGTTTAGAACTATTTGTACAATAATTTACAAAACAATACTAATCCATCGTGTAAAAAATTAATCATATATATATAAATAATACTAGCACAGCACAATAGTCCTTTGGACTTCGTGCTCTTGTAACAATAAATAAATAAATAAAAGATATTGAGTAAATAACTTGGAGAAATAAACAGAATGTTTACTAAGATATTGAGTAAATAACTTGGAGAAATAAACAGAATGTTTACTAAGATATTGAGTAAATAACTTGGAGAAATAAACGGAATGTTTACTAAGATATTGAGTAAATAACTTGGAGAAATAAACGGAATGTTTACTAAGATATTGAGTAAATAACTTGGAGAAATAAACGGAATGTTTACTAAGATATTGAGTAAATAACTTGGAGAAATAAACAGAATGTTTACTAAGATATTCAGTAAATAACTTGGAGAAATAAACGGAATGTTTACTAAGATATTGAGTAAATAACTTGGAGAAATAAACAGAATGTTTACTAAGATATTGAGTAAATAACTTGGAGAAATAAACAGAATGTTTACTAAGATATTGAGTAAATAACTTGGAGAAATAAACAGAATGTTTACTAAGATATTGAGTAAATAACTTGGAGAAATAAACAGAATGTTTACTAAGATATTGAGTAAATAACTTGGAGAAATAAACAGAATGTTTACTAAGATATTGAGTAAATAACTTGGAGAAATGAACAGAATGTTTACTAAGATATTGAGTAAATAACTTGGAGAAATAAACAGAATGTTTACTAAGATATTGAGTAAATAACTTGGATAAATAAACGGAATGTTTACTAAGATATTGAGTAAATAACTTGGATAAATAAACAGAATGTTTACTAAGATATTGAGTAAATAACTTGGAGAAATAAACAGAATGTTTACTAAGATATTGAGTAAATAACTTGGAGAAATAAACGGAATGTTTCAATTAACGTGCCATCTTTATATAAGAAATGAAAGTATTTAAGCACGGATGTTTATTTAATATACTACTCTGTTCAAAAAGTTTCGACACTTTGCTCATAAGTTAAAAAAAAACTTTATTATTCTACCAAATTCAAATTGTCCCCTTCAAAGTAGTCCCTTTTGGCCGCGATGCACTTCAGCCACCTTTTTTTCCAGTCGGCAAAACACCTCTGGTAGTCTGTTTTCGGGATCGCCTTCATGGTCTTCTTCGATTCCACTTTGATCTCTTCTATGCTCTGAAATTTCCGACCCTTTAACTTTTTTTGAGCTTTCCAAAAAGGAAGAAGTCGCAGGGGGCCAAATCGGGACTGTAGGGGGGTTGGGGGAACACAGAAGTTGAGTGGTCCTGCAGGAACTTCGAAATTTTGAGGGCTGTGTGCGCCGGCGCGTTATCGTGGTGGAGGATCCACGACTTGCTCCTCCACAGCTCCGGCCGTTTCTGCCTGATCGCTTCCCTCAATCGCCTCAAAACTCCCAGGTAGAAGTCAGCAGTTATTGTAGAGCCTTGTTGTTGAAATTCATGATGAACGATGCCCTGGTAGTCGAAGAACACCGTCAACATGACCTTGACTTTGCTGGGAGCTTTCCTCGCTTTCTTTGGTCTCTGCACAAGCGCCACCCCGATGCCTGTTGGGTAGTTTCCGAATCAAAGCCGTAAATCCATGTTTCGTTTCCAGTAATGACCCTCTTCAGCAATTCGGGGTCGTCGGTTGTCGCTTCGAGATTGAGACTGGCCGTTTCTTTCCGGGCGTTGTTTTGATTAAAAGTCAAATCTTTGGGAACGAGAACGGCGTTGAGTCTTCTCACTCCCAAAATGTCCTTCATTATCGATTGAGTCGACCCGAATGATATCCTTGCTTCTTCGGCGACCTCCCTGACAGTTATTCGTCGGTCTTCACGCACCAGTTCCAACACCTTGTCCACTTTTTCAGGCGTGGTTGATGTGGACGGTCTCCCGGAACGCTCGTTTTCGGCGGTCTCTTCCCGACCCTCCTTGAAGCGCTTGTACCACTCGAAAACTCGTCTTCGGCTCATGACGGCATCCCCGTAGGCTGTTTGCAACATCCAAAAAATTTCGGCACCCTTGAATCCGTTTTTCACACAGAACTTGATGTAAATTCGTTGATCCTCCATTTCGGTGACTAACGAAATCGAAGCACGGGCAAAATGGCTTCACTTCGAACAGTCGCTGCTCGCGCTGTTGTGGCGCGTGATTTTTGAAAATTGGCAGGTCTCCAAGCCAAGGGCGACGCTTGCGTTTGCCACAAACCGGGAGAAAATATATTGAGTTTTCAGGATTTTATGAGCAAAGTGTCGAAATTTTTTGATCAGAGTAGTAAAACAAACTTTTACTGTCCTTATTGCAATGTTTCAATTATTAGTTTATTGTATCGAGGAAGGTGTTTAAGGAAGAACAGGGTTATAGGATTGATATGCTGTAAACAAAATAACCGTTAGCCCACTTACTACCACGTCCCGACACGTCAGTAGCAATTTCCAGCACTCTGCTCGAGTATTACAAAGAAAATTGTGAAGTTTTCCGGCTTTAAGATATCTCTGTGTACATAAATCTAGAATTTGTTGCGTGATTGTTCCTAGAGGACCAACTGGTTTTAAAACGTGTCGAAAGAATATTCAGGTAGTATAATGCGCCCGAAATTCTACACAAGTTTGATCCTATCGATAGCGGCTTGTATCATGGAGTCCCCCCGGTATTCCGTGACTGATGGAGCTGTGCCGAGGGTGGAGTAATCATCACACGCCATCAGCGGTCGCGCCTCCACCTCAAATTGATTCTTCACTATTGATGATCACTTAATTTGACACGGTACCTCGTGCCAACGCACACCTGTCAATATTTGTCTGTTGAACTTCATACGACATCAGATCTTCATATATCTTCTGATTCTCTTCCAGATTTCGAAAAGTCTTTACACTCACATTGCTAATTACTTTAATTATATTAATGCCGATAAAGTTGGCATTGGTATTGTTCAAGAAGGCCGGTGAAGACATGACCAGGCTGAGAAGTTGGCATCGGTACCTTGTTCAAGAGTTCAGGTGAAAGCATAAATCATACTAGACAAGGCAGGTGGAATCAGTGTTGTTCAAAAGAAACCAAACACAGGTGAAAATATAGTGAAATAGATTTACAATATACACTGGTCTGCATGGAATTAAGCTATTTTATCTAAATTTGGAATGGGCTTTGGCGCTAAAAGACCAGATAATATCTTATTCTTACTGAACCAAAACAAAAATACGAAGGCCAAGGAATATAAATATATATTGGGCAATGAAACAACACTTTGAATCTAATCAGGGTCAATACCTGATGAAGGACGGCTGACGTCCGAAAGCTTGTATACTGCTCAATAAAGAAACTCACCACGTTCCTCTTAATCTCTCTTTCTACATTCCAAACGTGGCTATATCATGTCTATCAACTTTGAATCTAAGTTTTACTTGTCAATCGGAGACTCCTAGAGATTGGAGAAAACGAAGATTGATATGTACTAAGTGGTTGCATATTTCCAACCTTGAGGTAGTATGATCTGGGGCAAGGTTTTCTATCAAAAGGTTGGATTGTTAGAAGATATACCAGACGTTTAATAAATCCAACGCTGTACCGAGATATTCCATCAGAGAGAGTGTAGCCTCTAATTGAACCCAATAAACCTAATTACGTGGCGTCATCCTTCATCTTGCCATTCATCCGAATCAACCAAAGAATAGATAGGTGTATTGCAGTTTGGATTGGCCTAGGAACTCTCCTAACCGTCATCCAATCGACAAATGTTGGTCTTAGCCAATCGACAAATGTGTAGCCAAAACTGAAATCAAGGTTGAGAGATCCAATTTTTGTGAATGCAGTAGAACTATCTTTCCCTAAAGGACACCTAGTTGCAGAGCCAAAGTGTCCTTTACCGGAGAGTTGCTAAATAGTGAAAAAGGATGGAAAAAAGCAAGACCAGCACGGCCAACGCTGCTGCGCCTTGTCAGCTGTTTTGCAACACCCCCTGCTGCACTATTGTCTTCTTACCATCTACAAAACCTAATTCCCAGCTACTTAGTGTTGACTAACTCAGCCCAGGCATCCCTCTTCATTCTCTCTGTGAAAATATATAATAAATTAGTTTAAATATTTTAAAATTATATAAATAATAAATATGGATTTATATAAAAAAAGTTTTGATAAAAAGAAGATGATTATAAACTTTATCGACAACAATTGCTCCGATAATTGTAACAATGAAACTTTATCCACAACAACAATTGCTACTATAACTGTAACAATAAAACTTTATCCACAACAACAATTGCTACTATAATTGTAACAATAAAACTTTATCCACAACAACAATTGCTACTATAATTGTAACAATAAAACTTTATCCACAACAACAATTGCTACTATAATTGTAACAATAAAACTTTATCCACAACAACAATTGCTACTATAATTGTAACAATAAAACTTTATCCACAACAACAATTGCTACTATAATTGTAACAATAAAACTTTATCCACAACAACAATTGCTACTATAATTGTAACAATAAAACTTTATCCACAACAACAATTGCTACTATAACCGTAGCAATGAAACTTTATCCACAACAACAATTGCTACCATAACTGTAGCAATGAAACTTTATCCACAACAACAATTGCTACCATAACTGTAGCAATGAAACTTTATCCACAACAACAATTGCTACCATAACTGTAGCAATGAAACTTTATCCACAACAACAATTGCTACCATAACTGTAGCAATAAAACTTTATCCACAACAACAATTGCTCCTATAATTGTAACAATGAAACTTTATCCACAACAACAATTGCTACTATAACTGTAGCAATGAAACTTTATCTACAACAACAATTGCTACTATAACTGTAGCAATGAAACTTTATCCACAACAACAATTGCTACTATAACTGTAGCAATGAAACTTTATCCACAACAACAATTGCTACTATAACTGTAGCAATGAAACTTTATCTACAACAACAATTGCTACTATAACTGTAGCAATGAAACTTTATCCACAACAACAATTGCTACTATAACTGTAGCAATGAAACTTTATCCACAACAACAATTGCTACTATAATTGTAGCAATAAAACTTTATCCACAACAACAATTGCTACTATAACTGAAGCAATAAAACTTTATCCACTACAACAATTGCTACTATAACCGTAACAATAAAACTTTATCTACAACAACAATTGCTCCTATAATTGTAACAATAAAACTTTATCCACAACAACAATTGCTACTATAACTGTAGCAATAAAACTTTATCCACAACAACAATTGCTACTATAACCGTAACAATAAAACTTTATCTACAACAATTGCTACTATAACTGTATCAATGAAACTTTATCCACAACAACAATTGCTACTATAACTGTAGCAATGAAACTTTATCCACAACAACAATTGCTCCTATAATTGTAACAATAAAACTTTATCTACAACAACAATTGCTACTATAACTGTAGCAATGAAACTTTATCCACAACAACAATTGCTACTATAACTGTAGCAATGAAACTTTATCTACAACAACAATTGCTACTATAACTGTAGCAATAAAACTTTATCCACAACAACAATTGCTACTATAATTGTAACAATAAAACTTTATCCACAACAACAATTGCTCCTATAATTGTAACAATAAAACTTTATCCACAACAACAATTGCTACTATAGCTGTAGCAATGAAACTTTATCCACAACAACAATTGCTACTATAACTGTAACAATAAAACTTTATCCACAACAACAATTGCTACTATAACTGTAGCAATAAAACTTTATCCACAACAACAATTGCTACCATAACTGTAGCAATGAAACTTTATCTACAACAACAATTGCTCCTATAATTGTAACAATAAAACTTTATCTACAACAACAATTGCTACTATAACTGTAGCAATGAAACTTTATCCACAACAACAATTGCTACTATAACTGTAACAATAACACTTTATCCACAACAACAATTGCTACTATAACTGTAGCAATAAAACTTTATCCACAACAACAATTGCTACCATAACTGTAGCAATGACACTTTATCCACAACAACAATTGCTACTATAATTGTAACAATAAAACTTTATCCACAACAACAATTGCTACTATAACCGTAACAATAAAACTTTATCTACAACAATTGCTACTATAGCTGTAGCAATGAAACTTTATCTACAACAACAATTGCTACTATAATTGTAACAATAAAACTTTATCCACAACAACAATTGCTACTATAACCGTAACAATAAAACTTTATCTACAACAATTGCTACTATAGCTGTAGCAATGAAACTTTATCCACAACAACAATTGCTCCTATAATTGTAACAATAAAACTTTATCCACAACAACAATTGCTCCTATAATTGTAACAATAAAACTTTATCTACAACAATTGCTACCATACCTGTAGCAATGAAACTTTATCTACAACAACAATTGCTCCTATAATTGTAACAATAAAACTTTATCCACAACAACAATTGCTACTATAACCGTAACAATAAAACTTTATCTACAACAACAATTGCTCCTATAATTGTAACAATAAAACTTTATCCACAACAACAATTGCTCCTATAACTGTAACAATAAAACTTTATCTACAACAATTGCTACTATAACTGTAGCAATGAAACTTTATCCACAACAACAATTGTTACTATAATTGTAACAATAAAACTTTATCCACAACAACAATTGCTACTATAATTGTAACAATAAAACTTTATCCACAACAACAATTGCTCCTATAATTGTAACAATAAAACTTTATCTACAACAACAATTGCTCCTATAACTGTAACAATGAAACTTTATCCACAACAACAATTGTTACTATAACTGTAACAATGAAACTTTATCTACAACAACAATTGCTACTATAACTGCAACAATGAAACTTAATACACAAAAAATGCTACTTTATGCACAATAATTTATTTATTCAACAACAATAAATGTATCCACAACAATAAATATTTTATTCTCAACAATGTCTAATTTATCTGCAATAACAATCGACAATAGCTGCTGCACTCTTGTCTTCTTACTCTATCAAGTAGTTGGCGGCATCAACAAAGTTTATAAAAAAGGATGTTTACCCATTCCCCTAATCGACGATACACTTAACTGTCTGAAAGGAACCAAATTTTATTCATCAATGGACTTTCGTTCAGGATATTGGCAAAAATTCGACAAAGCAGATAAAGAAAAAACTGCCTTTATTACCCCTGACGGAATGTACGAATTCCTAGTCATGCCCTTTGGTCTGTGTATAAAGCTCCTGTAACATTCGAGCGCAGGATGGACAAGATACTGAAATGTCTGAAATGGATAATGGCCCTCTGCTATTCAGACGACATTGTGGCGTATTCCAAATTATTCGACGAACATTTAGACCTGCTGGGAATCATGCTACAATATCTCAACAAATCCGAGTTGCGGCTCTACCCAAAAAAATACCTTTTCGGAACCAAACGAATCAGAGTGTTTGGACACCTCGTCAATGGTAAAGGCATTTATCCCGACCTAGAAAAGATTGAAGCTATCGCCAAGTTTCCGTTCCCAAAATCTATAACAGATGTGAATAGCTTCTTGGCATATGTTCCTATTATCGTAGATTTATCAAAAATTGTCTGAGAGGGCTGTTCCTCTACACGAATTTTTTAAAAATATATAAAAAAATTCACGTAGAACTCCGACCAACTAGATGCTTTTGAATCCTTGAAAAGAGCATTGATGTCTGAACGTGTTTTGGCCTATTTCAAAGAACAACTGCCAACAAAGCTCCATACTTAGGCCAGCGTTTATGGGATTGGAGCTGTCCTCGTACAGATCAACAACGATGGGAAAGAGCGGCCTGTTGGTTAGGCTTCAAGAACTTTATCTAAGGCATAGAAGAATGTGGATAATCCGCAATATGGATTATCAACAAATTTCGACCGTACCTTTTTGGTCGTGAGTTTGTCATTGTCACTGACCACCACGCCCTTTGCTGGATATCTAACTGGATGACCCACAGGAAGACTAGCGAGATGGGCCTTAAAACTCCAAGAATAGGACGTTACGGTTGTTTACAAAAGTGGGCGCAAACCCCAAGATGCCTTTCTCTCCTACTTGTGTGTGTGAATCCGAAGAAGCAGACAATGAAGATGATAATGATATACCCGCAATAACTGCTCTGACGTACTTCGAGGCTGAACAAAGGAAAGACCCAAAATGTGTAAATTGATAGAGGAAACAGAAGGATCTGGTGCCGAATTGAAATCATATGAACTATTAAGCTTATACAAAAATAATTTCGATCCCCTAGAAAAACAGTACCTTCTAGTTATTCCAAAGCACCTACACTTAGAGCTACTAAAAGGTCTACTTGACGCTCCTACAACACGTCATCTTAGATTTTCGAAGACATATGAGAGAGTTAAAAGCAAATATTTATGGCCAGGACTTCTCCGGGACATACGGAAGTATATCGCTCATAAAGAAGAGTGTCAAAGAAAGAAACTGACAACTCAAAATCCCCCCAGACTACTTCAACCCATTCCTCCTGCAACCTTCCTTTTTCAAAGAGTTGGAATGGATCTGCTTGAAAGATTTCCCAAGTCTGTTAGTGGTAATAAGTGGATCATAGTCTGTACAGACTATTTAACCCGATTCACTATTACCAAGGCCTTACCCGTAGTAGAGGCAAAAGAAGTCAAGTTCTGGATGGAATAAGTTGTCCTCAAACACAGAGCCCCCAGATAAATCATTATGGACAGAGGGCGAGTATTTCAATCCAAGATGTTAATGGCACTTACTAACCAGTGCTCTTCCATACACAGGTTTACAACTGCCAATCATCCCCAGGCGAATAGATTAACGGAAAGACTCAACAAAACATTAGCTAACATGCTGGCAAAGAATGTGGGCGTCGAGCAAAGAGACTGGGATGTTATCCTTCCCTACGTCACTTTTGCCTACAACACGGCCAAGCAGGACACGACAGGTTGCACCCCATCTAAACTAGTCCATGGACATGAAGCTGAAATGACAGTAGACACTCTATTCCCAAATCTGAATGAACATCTCCAAGAGGAATACAGTCAGATTTCAGCAAGAGTTGAAAACGCTAGACAGCTGGCACTATTGGAAACTTTGAAGGCCTAATAAACAGACAAAATTATATGTAACTCCAAACACGAAACATCAGACTACAGGGTCGGTGATCTTATGTGGATCTTCTCACCAGTACGAAAAGTGGGACTCTCAGAAAAACTCTTGAAAAGGTACTACGGACTGTACCCGGAAAGTATCCGACGTAAGCTACGATGTCGAATCTGTGGAACCATCAGGCCGGACACGCCAGAAAAGAGTCCACGTGCTCAGGATGAAACCGTACCATGATCCGGCGGACCAGGTGGAACTGTTCAATTAACCTGGTACAGCGAGACGCTGTTTACCTAAGAAGGGGGCAATGTCAGTGAATAATTATTTAAATAAAACTTATCACTGATTAAAGAAATTAATCTGCCCGTCAATTGAATTAGCCCCCATTGTTGTTTCATGTACCTTGTTTATTATTATTTTGATTTTGATCTTATCTGTACAACCCCAGTGTTATTGATAAATAAATATTTTGTTTATCTTAATTAAACGACGTCACCACTACCGTGACAATATTTTTGACCATTCTATCTGTACTTTAAAAATAATTTCCCAGTTATAATTATATATATTTTAAATATATATTAGGCTTTTGAAAAATGTTTATATTATATGACCTGACGCTTGATCTCTTGATTCTGAATTAGCAATTTTACATGGCCATATTTTCAGACTTGATAATTATTGCAATGTCCCGTCGTATGTGGTATGGCTGTAGCGGAGGCTCCAGTGAAGCAGCAATATTCACTGAAAAAAAAAAAACCTGAGGAAACAAATTTATTTTAAATCTCTCTCTCGCCGCGATTTTTTTTATTTTAAATATATAAATCGATTTAAAGCCATTGTTCCAGGAATCCGGTTACCTCAAGAGAGAAGTTTGAAGCGATTGACAGGATGTGAAAGTCCTGATGAATCGAATAATTGCCGAAAAATGTATTTTCTTGACTTCTAATCCTACCAATGGGAGTTAACTCAGCCACCGCCAATATGGCCGAGGTCACACCACAGAGATCTTTCATACATATTGAAAATTGATTAACCAAACGACTTTGTCCGATATCGATCAGAAACGCCCTGGCTGCGGGAAGGACAAGTTAGAAAAGTATTTTGCCCGAAGTTGGAATCCGCGGAGGCGGAGCTTGTAGAATCGATGGAAGGAGGTCCTGTGGGCGTGGCCTGGACTTCAAAGGTGCCGCCAGATTGCGGCAGTTCCTGGACTCACTTGGTCCTCACACACCCTGTGGTTAACATTCTCCATTTCATCTGATTTCTCTATGTCTAGACATCGACGTAGCAGACCCTTGCAAACCTCTCCCCACTATATCCATCATATAGCTGGCTGTACTCACATCCCAAAATAGTTCGCATGACCACACTAAGTTTTCACGCTCTTTTTTACACTTATTTTCTGTATCTCGAGGTCTTGTGTATCTAAAGGATGTAATAAAGGCATTGATTGAATGACTAAGTTAAGTATAGAGAGAATCTGGAGAACTTCCCACGTTCCCCGTGGTTGCTTACGGAGAGAGAATAAAATAGTAATGTCACAACAGTAATTGAAATTTTCTATAAGATTTGACAACAAGATAATCTACATCCTCATATAATGCAGCAAGAGGATCGAGTGCTAAATACGTAGGCTTGCCCAGTACGTCACAGGGATTATTCCATTCTATTTCATTTTTAAAAATGAAAACATAAAAGTCGATAGTATTCACGGAGGAATGTGCTGGAGCCCAATTCTGAGATTTCATTACACCGTGAGCAATAATAGAAAGCCATCAATGTTGGCGCATATGCAAGCAAGGCGTCCATTTTTCCTAGCTTGTGTTTTCCATATACAGTACGCTAGCTGACACCTCTCCACAAAGGACAGTTTTCATTTGCAAAATTACCATTTTTACAATTTAGCAACTCTCCGGTAAGAGGACGCCTCTCCCTAAAGGACACTTTTGCTCTGCAATTAGGTGTTGTCCTTTACAGGGAGGTAGTTCTACTGTATAACGATGGATATTTTCCGTGAGGAAATCGACCGTAAAAAGTCAAAATTTACTCAAAGGTTTGGGTGGACATACAGAGCGTGCTTTCCAGACACCCAACTTTCTCTGCGTGAGCATTCTTGAGCTTTGATACACAAATATCAGAAACCAATACATGTACAATTCAGGGGTTTTGATAAAATTCTCAAGTCAATATAAAATGGTTATTTAAATTGAATAAAATATGAAGAACATAGAATTTAAAACAAAAAATGCACAAAGTCTGCAAATTATTGAATCCAACCAGTAATGAATAAATCTCGCAATGACATGTGCTGCCTCAGATATCACTCCAGTAGATGATCTCTAGAATCAATATTCCATCCAATTATTTGTTTATGTATTTATCATGTAATTTTATATAATCAACTTTTTATTGATCGAATGTATGATCAATTTTATGAAGAAGAACAAATTATAAACTTACCTATATCAGGCAACCGAAAACCCAATTAATTGAATTGAGGTATTGTTGTTTCAACACCTATTTGGTTCTTGAATGGTGTTACCTTGGATTGTAATTGATTTACTAATAAATGGGTTCTTGATGCTCTTGCTAATTGATTAATCAACAGAGCTTCTGTTTGTGATTTGTTGAGTATTTTATTCTTGGGTGAGTGAATGATAATTTGATTCCATACAGGGTTTATGATTTTTCAATTAATAGAAACAACCTGTAAATAGCGTTTAGACAAATTATTCGGTTTATAAATAATAAGTCAATTTGAAATCATTTCTTGATTATTTAATTAATATATTATTTTGTATTCTGTTCATGTTGTGTTTCATTATTCAAATGTAAACTGATCAAATAACAGTTTGGTTCTTCATTAAGTTCGTTATCTAATTAAATGATAAATGTTCGTGATCACGTAGCGATTGGATCATTTGATTTACCAGATATCAGATTGGTGATTGGATCCAGAGTCTGTTTGATTAAGTCAAAGATTGATTACATATCCAATGCTCGTTTGATCAAATCATAAATTGAGTTCATATCCAGTGTGTGTTTGAACATTTCATATTTACATTCTATATTCAGTTATCTTTTCATCAATTTCTAGAAGTTTATGTGTGAAAGAAACATTCGTGCTTTAATGTTCTATATATAGATGGCGCTGTATATTAATGCATATTGTTCCGGTTTGATCAAATCACATATTGATTTTATTTTCAGTGTACGTTTGTTCAATTCGTAAGTTGATTCCATTTTCAACACCCGTTTCATTAATTCATAGATTGATTCCAAATTCAGCGCGCGCTTTATTTTCTATATTCAATGTGGATTTGATCAATTCATAGATAGATTTTATATTCAGAGTGAGTTTCAAGTCTTAAATTCTTATATTTCATTTCCTCAATGTGCGTTCTTTCAGTGCATAAATAGATTCCATATATATTTAATACGTATTTGATTAATTCATAGAATTGGTTCTATATCCAGTGTGAGTTTGATTAATACATAGATGAATTCCATAATCAGCGGGCGTTTTATTAATTTTTAATTATTTTTATTTTGTGATAACGCAAATTTGACGCGCGTTTGAGTAGTTCATAAATTGATTCGTTATCCAGTACGCCTTTGAACAAAACAGAAATCAATTTCCTATCATGTACGTGTTTGATCAGATCATAATTTGATTCCATATCAAGTGAACGTTTTTGACAAATAATTTGCTTCCATATCCAGAGCGCAATTGATCAATTCATATTTCCATACTATATTAGGTTTGTAGTTACTTCAATTATTCTGTTTCATGCTGAGATCGATATTCTATTTAAGTCGTTCCACAAAATGCTCTTCCACCAGTTAAGTTAATCAATAAAATAACTGCCATTGTTGGGAAGGAAGCCTGGTAACCTTAAAATCATATAATATAGAATTTTAAATAATATTATGATTTTAATGATAATTCAAAACCCAAATAATCTATAGTTAAACTTAGTTCCACCCATATCAAAGCTAAGAATGAAAAATTGAAATATTCTCAAAAATTGATAATTATTTTAAATTTTCTATTTGAATAAGTATTCATATCTGATGTATTCTATAATTGCAATTTCAAAACAAACAAAAAACCAACCAGAACTTTTCTGCCATCTCTCTCTATATCCCTTCTCTCTAAATTCAAACAATCTGATTCAAATGTCAACAGGATATAGAGTCAAGTCTGGAGAAGGAGTCTTTGTCACATTTTCATCCAAGGAATTTCAAATTAATCAATTAATGAACTAATTTACTTTTTAGTCAAAAATGAAGATGATAATATTGCTGCATCATGTATTTGATGCAGCTCTGTCACAGTGGCTTCCAGCTCATGTTGGAATTCCTGGAAATGAGCTAGCAGACTCTCTAGCAAAGTCTGGAGCTCTTGGCCTACCTGAAGCCAGAGAATCTACCACCCAACTAGACGAAAGAGACCTCCTCCGTACCATCAAAACCCAATGCCTGCAGGAATGGAAATCTGATGCTGCACATGACTGGTACAGAGCAGGAGGGACAAGCACCAGTTCTGTCATCCAAAGGGAACAACAGTCTTTGATTTCCAGACTTAAGTCTGGTCATCTACAGACAATGACTTTCCAGAATGGTTGCAAGGTTTTCCCACTATGTACTAAGTGTCAACCTGCAACCCCAAACCACATTATTGACTGTGTTTGTGCGTGTGTGTAAATGACCTGGCTTCGCCCGTATTATGCTCGTGTGAATGTTTCTCTGAAAGAATCTTGTTCCTACCTACTAAATATAATTGCTGGCTTCGTCCGTGTTCTGCTCGAGTGAATATTAAAAAAAAAAAAAAAGGTTCTGTGCACATCAAGCACGATAGAGCAATATATTATCATAATCATTTTATAACTAAAAAAAAAAAAAAGGTAAATAAGTCTAGTATTTGGTTAATTTTAACCTGGCTGAGAATGTGACAAAAACTTTTTTCAGACTTCCAGACAGTTGTTGACCTAGGTGATACCATCTTTATGCAAATATGTCAATGACTCCGGTTTCCTGGTAAAAAAGTTCCCCCCCCTCAAGAGTCAAGTTGATAAGATAAATATGGAAAGTATTTCTTTAAGTATTACTTTAAACTGCCCCCTCCTGAAGTCTAAGGCCCTCACTCTTTAGGCTTCAAGAACCCTCTGCCTCCAACTCCTCCTGCCACCTTCTACTGGATTCTAGCCTATGCAAGACTCCTGCCTCACTTCTCCCTGGCGCTGTTCCCCTTCTTTCCCAACGATTCCACCATCCCTGCGAGACATCACCTGCCTCCTAGGATCCCTTGCCTCCTGACATCGCGCTTGGGCTCAAAAATCATTACTTTTGGTTAGTAGCCCCTAAAACCATATTTTCTCTTCAGCCACTTCAGACATAATACAGCGCGATAAACATTGTTAGTAAATTTTAACGCTACTTTCTTCCATAATTAAAAGCTATCTCCACAGACCTTATACTTCACTCATTGCCGTATAAGGCCTCTCTGTAGGAATCTATTTGAATTATATTTATTTAAAAAAAAAAAAGTGGTGTGTTGAAAATTAGAAACAAATTTATTCGACAGAGGGCGCTATTCCCGGCGCTCTGCGGCACAGTTCTGTAATTTGGATCAAGTTTTGAAGAGCACAAAGTTCTGAATCAACAAAACCACGACGGATATTTTAAAGGTGAGTCTCACAAGCTTAGTTTTATCAATTTCGATATTTTATTGTTTTTTTTTTGCTAGAGAAGTGGGTAGTAAACAACAGTATTGTAGTAAACAACAGTATAACAGTATTGTAGTAATAAAATTACAAATATAGTCTCACAATGAGTATCTTTTTTATTTAAAAAAACGCTAGCTTTCAAGCGTTAATCGCTCTTCAACGGGCTTACTATAATATCGACTTTATCCCACCAGAAATATTTACAAAAAACAAACGCGCGCAGCGTGGATATTCATAACTGAAAATTTTGAATTGGTTTGTAATTTAACTATTTTATGGAATATTTCTATTTAAATTTTTAGGGCATCCAGAACCTATAAAATTGATCTATTGAACTATTGATATATCAATAGATCAATTTTTTAGGTTCTGGATGCCCTAAAAATTAAAATAGACATATTCCATAAAATAGTTAAATTACAAACCAATTCAAAATTTTCAGTTATAAATATCCACGCTGCGCGCGTTTGTTTTTTGTAAATTATCTGGTGGGATCAAGTCGATATTATAGTAAGCCCGTTGAAGAGCGATTAACGCTTGAAAGCTAGCGTTTTTTTAAATAAAAAAGATACTCATTGTGAGACTATATTTGTAATTTTAATACTTTTTTCACAATTTTATCATGAATAGAGTATTGTAGTAAACAATAGTATTGTAGTAGTTGATACAATAAAGTCCTCAAAGCCATCTTTCAGACTGTGCTAGTTGTTACACAGCACCACTCTAATACGTAATTTTACAGTGATTAACCTTTTAATCTTGTGGATTTTCACAAATTTATACGTTGTATTTATTGCAATATTTGTATACGTTGGTGCACATTATACAGAAACGTTTTTCTATATAGAGACGTCATAGAACTCTATATGGGCTAAGGGATGAGAGGGAAGTTGAACAGTTCGCTCGGCTGGGGATGAGCCGGAGGTGACAGCCCGTCAAATATTTACTTCCTCAGTCTTGAATTTAAGGAAACTGACATCAGCGTTACATTCTAACTACCCCTATTTTAAAAAAATGTCTAATAGAACACAGCTCAGTCTAGATCCTTATTTGAGCAGTATTGTATTAGAATTCTCTAATCTTCTCTTATAAGTACAAAATCGAATTGCTTCTGCATATCTAGACATGGTGAGGTGTGCACATTGAAACTACCAACAATTAGGTGCAATATGATACGACATCTGTTATGAGAAACTATTCTGGACGGATTCCTTTTCAAAATTAAATAATTTTCTACTGCCCCCTTACTGCAATGAAAAATTAATGAGAGAGCCTGGCACATCAGTGTGGTATGGTAGATTAAACTGGCGAAACCGCTGGGAGGGTTCACCACTGATGAGCCAGGCCCTCCCATTAACTTTTCATTGCAGTAAGGGCAGTCGAAAATTATTTAATTTTTAAAAAGAATCATACGCTGTCTATAATAGTTTAGAATTCTCATAAATTAGGTGCATGAAGTTCAAAATAAAGGCTCGACAAGTCTGTTCACGTTAGATAAACAAATTATAACAAACACTCTCTCCAATATTTATTTTAAATCCAGAAATTTTATCCACACAGGTTTATGTAAGAAGAATTTGTCTTTTCTAAATAAATAAAATAAAAATGGCGCTAAGATATTCCAATAGATGCCACTATATGTTGTAGCCAAATTCTTTTAAAATTAACACGATCAAATAACCAAAATAGAATTCGTTTATTGCAAGCTTTGCGGAATGTCCCATCCGACATAGAGGGGGAAACACATTAAAATCACATCAGAACAGAAAACAGCTATAAACTATCATAAAACGTTCATGAGGAAAATAGCCTCACAAAATAAAAGCCAAAAACTCATTTCTTATACCCTTAAGTATATAAATATTTGGTTTATTTTTCCTTATTGTTAATATAGTTTGTTTGGCGAATCATTACAAGGCGGAATGGCTTAATAAAGTTGTTGTTGTTGTTTGTTATTAAAAAAAAAAAATTCCAAAATTTTATATCCTAGTTGATTAAAAAAAGTCATTATCTAAAAATCAAATTGGAATTATAAATGTATCCAAGTTTAATAACTGAGACTCCCCATATTTTGTCACTCTATGTGGTAACACCGAAATAATAGGTTATAGCAAAATTGTTTCTTAATTTATTTCAATTCAAAACGCTATGTCCCCCTAGGGACACTTGCGCTAAATGTACATACAAATATAACATAGAAAATATTCAACATGGAAAGATACACAGAAAGCGACTTATAAAGATTCATAAATATTATTTACATATAGAGATATTCTTTGAATTTTATTTACAGTTACATCATTAAATTTAAAAATATATACATATACACACACATATACACGCATACACCTATATATTGTTTACAACCACAAGATATGTCCAATATTTCCTTGAGATCGTTACATCAAAGACATTTTTCTTAATGAAATCCTAAATATATTTACAAAGGAAATTAAATTTTATTATTAAATTTACATAATGAACGCTTTAAAGAATGCAAATAATCTATTTACATACACAACAATTACATGTACCACGTGTACTAGGGATAAGCAAAAAAAGTTTCAAAAGTCGCCAAAGGATTTTCCTCTTCTACACTTTGATTGACAGGAATTGATGGAAGCTCCAGTTTCTCTGACGACAGCATTGTTGCAGATCTCTCCACGGAGGATGATGTGGGCGGCAGCTCTTCTCCTGGTGAGTAGGTCTTCGGACATCTCTTGTTCTGTAGCATCCAATATATTGTTGTTGGGACTTTGCTTCCAACCAGAGTATGGAAAATACTTGAAGCTTAAATGCCAAAGATAGAAAGTGAAATTGTTATTTCATTAAGATACAATAGGCTTAACCATCCACCTTTGCATATCTCATATTTTCTCAGTAAGGTCTGCAGAGGTGATGATAGGTATAAATACAAATATGTGTAAATAGGAAGTTGTTGTTTTATAAAGATACATTCGACTTGACGATCCACCTTTGCATATCTCTCAGTAAGGTCTGCAGAGGTGATGATAGGTATAAATACAAATATGTGTAAATAGGAAGTTGTTGTTTTATAAAGATACATTCGACTTGACGATCCACCTTTGCATATCTCTCAGTAAGGTCTGCAGAGGTGATGATAGGTATAAATACAAATATGTGTAAATAGGAAGTTGTTGTTTTATAAAGATACATTCGACTTGACGATCCACCTTTGCATATCTCTCAGTAAGGTCTGCAGAGGTGATGATAGGTATAAATACAAATATGTGTAAATAGGAAGTTGTTGTTTTATAAAGATACATTCGACTTGACGATCCACCTTTGCATATCTCTCAGTAAGGTCTGCAGAGGTGATGCTTGATATACATAGAAAACACATTTATGTGCCAATTGTACCATTTATGTGCCAATTGTACCATTTATGTGCCAAATATGTGTAAAATTCATTGACTGATGCTCTGGTAGTTTTTATTTGTAAGAATGTTGCCCTATTCATATCTGATTAAGGAGGTATTGTAAAAAAAAAAAAAACTAATTTTTATTAGATTTTTTAATTGTGGAAACATGCCATTTTTACTATAGCAAAATTCCCTCCTTCCTGTTTTTTATTTTTTATTATAATACTAGACGGGTGACCCGGGCTTCGCCCCGGGATTGACCCGTGTGCATATCTACCCGAGTGATATATATTTAGATAAGATTTTTTTTAAATAATTGTTTGTTATTAGCATTATCTATTTGTTTGCATCAGCATAATTTAATCTAAATTGTACTGAAATAAAAATATCCACTTTTATATAATTTAAATTTGCCTATCGTTTTCCTTGTATTTTTTGTACATATGTATTAAAATATTGGTTAGAATTGTGAACTCCTACAAATTTGTATACCGGACATACATTCACTTTTAGACATAATAGCAGAGATTGAAAAGATTTAGATTTTAAACGTATTTATAATCTTTTAGTACTTGATAGAGGGCGCTGTTCGTGAGCTAAGTAGAATAATTTGAATATATAGTTTTAATAATTGATTTATATATTTTTTAAAATAGCCTATCGTTTTCCCCGTATTTTTTTTACCTATGTATGGAAATTTTGGTTTGAATTAGTGAACTTCTGCGAATTTGTATACCGGACATACAAACAAACAAACATTGATTTTTATATATATAGAAGATAGATATCGGCAGAATACCATTTCAATTATTCGAATTTCTACAATTTGTGCGAGTTGTGTTCGGTGACATATTCACAAGATTCTATATTATTCTATGATACTATGTTTTGATTTCTTTAGCTTTTTTTTTTTTTTTCATTTATATTTTGGATAAAAATTCAAACAAAATTTGTAAGGAAACGGCAATGTTTTTTTTTGTTAAGATGTAACACGACAGAAGATCTAAAGAGACAAAGGTCGCCTCTCCCGTCAATCTTTGTCTCTTTAGATCAATAACCTCCCGGCAAAATTTCCATCTATACTACGACAGAAGATATTTTAAAAACCAAACGCCCCTCTTGCCTATGTTATATATGTACTCTATAAGGTGGTCCATCCTGGAGGTAGTCTCTCACGAGGCTCCGACCTCAAATAATCTCTGATAAGAGACACCCTCCAGGAGAGACGGGCTGAGCTAAGTTTTCAGGCGTTATCTTAAGGAAAGTATGTATTTACTTTTCTCACTGTTCTGGTCAACACGTCAACAAATAAATATTTCCCTGTCTACTTGTTGAACGTCTTATCCGTAACTCATTCTGTGAATACTGAGTTTTTCTCAATCGTGGCCTTCATGACAATATGCATTTACGTTAAATTGAATGTACGCTGTCGTATTTTCAAAAACGTTTCATCAATCTATATGAATATAGTTTATAACATTTTTGTTCGGAAAGAAAATTGCAACGGGGGAAATATTTCTTGAAAAATTAACTTAAAATATTTCAGTGTTACAGTAGAAGTTCCGTGAGATCTGCCTACAAAGGAATGTTTCCAACATTAGCACCGACGAGATATCGGACCGTTGGCGACATATGTTCGATCCTGGGATACACACAAAGCTCTATTAAGACCACAGGGCTTATACAGATTCACCACAGGAAGAAATAATAGATAGAGCTCCTATACTCCAGGCAGCGCAGCACCCGCCTCCAGGTCCGACGCATGTCCAATGGCCACGCTCCTGGGATGTCACCGTGTCCTATTTTCTGAAACTTCTCAACAGCAATAACAAAGAAACATTACCAACGTAGCATTTTCTATTGATAAAAACATTTTATCAATAATAAAAATATTAATATAACGACTAAAGAGAACAAATTATCTTAGCGTGCGCGGGAAAAAAATAAATTTTACAAAAACAGCCCAAAAACTTTCCCCAAGGTTCTAAATGTCAAATGGACTTTATAAAGAAGATCATTTGTTGTTTGAAAGTAGTTTCAGAAAATCACAGCCACACACACACACACACACACATCAACCGATGGCTTCAGTGACCTACTGTCACTCCTCTATATAAAGATATTTTTCAAACAAATTTGAAGATAACGTTTCAGAAGATTAGGAGTTTATCGTCGGTTTTTGATACCCGGGATCGACTTTTTCTTTCCGAGAAATTTGCCCCGTGGACCCGATTCTTGCAAAGTCAGTAGTGCAAGTAACAAAACAGGCTTTGGCACAAGTGCAAAAAGTCGAACTGCTTTACACATGTGTAGACATATGTGGTGCAGTTGAAGCTAACTACTCACCATGACCACGTGTACTAGTAGTACAGGCAATAAAAACTATAACTAGTTCCAAGTCGTCGTGTCAAAGTTACAGAATCACTGATGTCCTAGCGTTACACTTGGGTTTAGAGGGCTGTAATATGCAAATTATTATATTTTAAACGCATTTATGCAAAATAGGCGCCGGTAGCGAGATCTAAAAATGTGTTGGAAATAAGGGGAAGGTTTCTCATACAGCAATTGCATTTGATTCGTTGACAAGTTGTCGTGATGCCTGAAGGAAAAAGGGTTACTAACACCTTTTAGAGTTTGATAGAAGTAGAATTGTAGCCTGACAGGATTGTGGTTTATCGTACCGCAGTATTGCTGTTCGCGTCGTTACAGATCCCATGGCTGTTAGTAGAATATGGCATAGATGGGTTCAGGATGGTCATACGGGACATAGAGGATCTCAGCGGCTCGTTATTACTAACAGCCGAGAAGACCGACATTATACCCGCATGACTTTAATGAATCATAAGCCATGTCAAGAAGCCTGAGTCAAGAAATGAGGCCGCTTAGAAGTCAAAAAGTGTCTGCGCCGACAGTTTGACGATGTTTGCAGCAGCATGGAATGTTATTTCGGCGACCATGGCTTCGGCTAACCTTGACTCTACATCACAGACAGATCAATGGTGTGATTAACAACGAACCTGGACACAAGAATGGGTGATGTCGTATTTTCAGACGAATCCGTGTTCGGCGCCATCGTGAAGCATGCACATTGCCAGCGGCATACTGGCCCATCACCTGGAGTGATGGTATGGGGTGCCATTTGATACACGTCTCGGGTACCCGTTGTTCGCATTCCCGGCACTCTGAACAGTCCCCGTTACCTTTCTGATATGATAAGGCCCGTGGCAGTATTATTTATTCGAAGCTTTGTAAACGCTACGTTTCATCAGGATAATACATGACCGCATGTTCTCGGTATTGTACGGACCTTCCTACATAGATAAAATGTTCGACTGCTGCCCTGGCCAGCACGTTCTCCTGATCTGTCACCAATAGGAAACATCAGGTCAAAGGCTGCCGAGCGACAGGGTCGTCACCAGTCACTACTGTCCTGTGTTGAAGCTACATGGGAAGCTGTACATGTCATCCAATCTCTGACAGGAGTATAAGTGCTCTGCCAGAGGTGGTTTGTATGGATTTCTCAGGATCCTTACCTTAAAATTTCCTGAAATTAAGCCTAACATAAAAAAAAAATCACCTATAATTTTCCCTAGTATTGTATCCAATAAATATCAAATTTCCAACTTGCATTTCTTCCTGGTGTAGCAATTTTAGCGGCCAGTATATTATTATAATTATATATTAATAAAAGAAAAAAAAAACTCATCGCTTTCACCCCCTCCCCGTATTTATAATGTTATCATCACGTTTTCCAATTAACGGGTAGATAGAGTATTGCTATTAATTGTTTTTCCGAGTTTTTATATCGTCATATTCTGACCTTGAAACAGGTAATTTAGCTCATTGTCGATTTGAATAATCCCAAACTAAAATGATTCCTTTTCCTCTTTACATAGGTACGCGAAATTTCGGCCAAAAACACAAACTCAAGTACTCCATTATAAATATTGATGTTAATTAAATTTAATATTTAGAACTTTGTGATGAAAACACGATTATGATTATAATAAACTTTTTACAGCATAATAGAAAATAACAACCGTTAATTAAAAATAGTTGACAATAAATATAAAACTTTCTTGTTAGATTTGTAGTTTGCTCTATTTTTTTTGATGTAAGTAAGAATAAGTTTGAAATTACACTGTCTTTGTACAGCGGCATACATCCGGGAGGATATCTGCTGCCAATTACGGGGGCCTCTTGTTTGAGTTTATAAGAAGATATGCAAAATTTCAAATTTATAGGTGATGCGGAAGTAAATCAAAAATGGATATTTTTGGAGATACATGAAAACAATTAAATAAAAGGAATTTTAAAAAATAGACCACGCGGTAATATCCCTTCAGCATCCTAAAGAGACTTACAACGGCCGATATTGTACCTAAAGCGTGAAAGGAAACTGAAATATTCCAAATGTCCGAAGGCTTGGAATCAGCACGACACTGAAGCGGGATAACCTACTTTTGAGCTGAAGGAAACAGAGTAAAAAGATGCCAACAATTTCTCCTTTATGAAAATAATTTTGTTCCAAGACCCCAAACAAGAACTTTGCGATGTGTGTGTAGATATGGCTGATAAACGTGACGTTGGGGACAGGGGAAGCGCCCAGATGCGAAGTGATCCGGAAGAAAATCTGTCAAGAAATGCCTTACTCCACGGTCTACCTTCCCAACATGTGGAATAAAGAAACGCAAGAAGGGGCCGCGCATCATCTCTTGCAGTTTCCGGTCTTGGGAAGCCGTAAAGGATGGTCTCGGGATATTCGCATCTTTCTCTGCATCGCCGCGTTCCCGCCGTGCCTACCTTACCGTGGGATCTCTCCCTGCCGGAGCTACTGTAGGAAAGTAAGCGACGACTACAAGCGGGTTAAAAGGAAGGAATGGATGCAGTTTGGAGAACTCGCCTGTAGAAACTTCCCTGAAGATACATTTCCGAATTGTTATGAAAACTCTTATCAATTGAATGCCTCTATTTCTTCTTGCAAGTGCTCGTGCAAATTTCCCTATGTTCCTGGTCCACCATCGCTCCATGTAGGCGGTATTCCCGGCTGCGCCCATTCCTGCAATATGTCGGAATTAGGTCAACATGCACCGTCCCTTCATACCGCCTATACTTCCTTAACTATTGTTTGTTTCATCTTCTGCTGTATCGTTCTTTTAGGCTTCCTTCTCAAAACCGAAGACTTTGCATTCATCTATCATCCAATTGTATATATATATATTGATTCTGCATTATATTTTTTAGGGTTTCTTATTCGATATGTAATTGGACATCAAAATCTTTCTTGTAAGGATAATGTTTATGTGCATCCATCCACTGACTACAATACTCACTGTCTACTTGTGTTTATTCTGGTTTATTTCTCTGAAGCTGCTAACTGCTGCTGGGTGTTTGTTTTCTGTCTTTTTTGCTTTATCCAAATTAGGAAAAAATGGGATATTAAAGACTTGACTTGCAACGCCAAGCTGGTCCACTTGTTTGGCTGGGGCGTTCCAAGCATCCTGACTCTGGCAGGTCTGCGTTATGTCGATGGAGACCCGAACACAGGGATTTGTTCCATCGGCACTCAGATGGTCGAGACTCTGATTTACTTCAAGATTATTCCTTTTTCTATTCTTACAATAAGCTCAGCCACCTTGCTAGGATTAACTTTTATACCGGTGTTGCCAGATAAAAATAGGAAATTGCTCAGAGAACATCCTTCAATTAGTTTCCCCTGTTATATAGTCGTAGTGGCATATATTCTCCCCTACTGCGCCAAGTTGGGCCTTTATGTATATACGGCTTTATATAAAGGGGAATATGAGGAAGAATATGCCTGCTCTTGCGGTAATAAAATAAAAATTGATTCTTTTATCAATATTTATCCGTATTTGCTTCCCTTCATAACTGGAGTTTCTCCGGTTTATTGGTTGATATGTCCGACGGTTCGGCAGGCATGCATTGCATATTTTGAGGAAATTCTCGAGAAAAATAAATCTTCTGCTTCCAATTCCACCGCCGTAGTTGACGACCCCAGGCAGGTCGGGCCACCATCGCACCTCCCTCAGCCCAACGATACTTTGTCTTCTGCACCTTATTCCTCGGACATTTCGTCTGCTCAAGAATATGGAAATATATCTTATCCTCCATCATCTTATCTTCATTGCCCATCTTACCACAACCCTCCGCCATCTTTGACATCCTCTTTTGCTCGAAGGTTGCCCTACAACGATTCTGGAACAGCTTAATTTTTAATATCATTTTTTATAAGAGCATGTATTTCAACGTATGTGTTTTCTGTATGATATATAGATTGTATAAATGAAAAACAAAAAAAATCGTTTAAAATAAAAGATGTCGCATTGAATATTATTTTGATTTTTTTTTTATTATTTTACACCTTATTTGCATTTTCATGTATTTCGAACACAGTGAGAGATGTTTAAACCTAATGTTCGACGGTTACCAAACATTCACATGTTTCTAAATATTTTATCAATCCCAATACCTATTATGAAGAGTCCAGTGTGGATCTCATGAAATGCCCTAGACTGCCCGAGGTCTCCAGGTAGCCGCTTCCCCAAGCAGGTGTCACCGACCCGCTAGTTGCGGAGACTGTCAATACATAACTACTTATTAACCGATTTCTTTACCAGAAATGTTTTAAACCTTGGGTTGGTTTTGACAATAAAATGCCACACAAAGGGAGACAGAATGATGGTCAAAATGACATGATTCAGACAGGATGGGGAAGAAAAGGAAGGTGTATAATAACTTTATTGGAATTATTAATAGACGTTTTTTTTTTCCGAAATATTCTCCAGCATAACCATGTTCAACTTAGGGTGAAATAATTGGATGGTGAAGCGATATTATCCCTCTACACACAAAATTTCCGACCAGAAATGATCAACATCCTTAGTCTCACACGATGATGATACGTACATTGCGTGAAAAAACAAAGTAACCATTACAAAGCCCGTGTTAAAAAAAAAAAAACATGGATGTATATCCAAATTAGAATTATAATTTCAATTGGCATCTATAGATAAACTTTTTAACTATTGACTTTTGGAAATATGATATTCATAATCAAATAATCTCTTTGAAGACACATTGCTGCAATGATATTATTAGATGGGAGGGCTTGGCTCATCAGTGGTGAACCCTCTCAGCGGTTTCGCCAAATTAATCTCTAGACCGCTCTACTATTGTATTGGATTGTTTTTCGATGCACACACATTTAATTATTCCGTCTCGGGTGTTACATTCGATTATATTTGCATACTCACACAGTTGTTATAAAATATACATAAATAGCAATTAACAATTTCCATATATTTCCTTTGATTCTATGTGAGAATAATTTTTGTTTTTTATTAGAAGTCATTTTTTTTACAATTTTCATTTGGAAAATATCAAGTTAAAATGTTAATAACTAAGCAATTTTAAAAATCTTTATTTAGTAGCCACTTTCTATGTGTCCATTTAGAACCAACCACGGGGGAATCTGTTTTATCACAAATTTCTCCTATTTTGTGTGGTTATAAAGCCACAGTTTTATTTCCAAATTTAAAACTATCCTTATTATAAATTATTTCCCTCAAAGAAATGTCCATAGCTTGTCTAAAATACTTTCTCCAAGAGTTGATCTTCCATATCAGTGTATAAAAACAAAACAGAAAATACAATAATAGAGCGGTATGGTAGCTTAAACTGGCGAAACCGCCTGAAGGGTTCACCACTGATGAGCCAAGCCCTCCCATTATTTTTACCATTGCAGTAAGGGCAGTAGAAAATTGTTTTATTAAAAAAGAATCATACGCATCAAAAATAGTTGAAATTTCTGATAACAGATGGCACTCCTGCATGGTATTTATATTATTGTGGAAAAATATATTAATTAACAGATTGTTAATGTTTATATTTTGCTGCGCTGTAAACTTTTTTTCATTGACTATGGTGTTTAAGGAGTTTTTTTTTTTACCAAAGTACATCTCCAGCTAATGCTGACCCTTATTCAATGGGTCCTAAATGGGCTGAAGATTTCCGACATGTGCACAAGGATTAACCACGCCTATTCTAATCAAACGCAATTGTTACTTCGACGCCGAACATTCCAAAACCAGAGCCACCTCCAGAAACAAAGATGTTGACAAAACAGCCATACAAAACCTCTCAGCGAATTACAGGTAAACTACACGCCAACGAAAATAGTATAAAATAGCTCTGCACGGAAAGACTAACCATACCCCGGGGTCTGCTTGTTTGGAGGGAAAAGAGCCAGAAGAACCAACGATCCTTGAAAGCCTCCACAGCACCTCAAGAACCTCCCTGGACCAAGGCACATCAAGGCTGCCCAAGGACAACCATCAGAGCAGCACCGCAGTATTCCTGGGGCGGCCAACTTCTTGGATCGCCGTGGTAAGATAGCGGGACTGATGATATTGCGCTATAAAAGAAGCAACTCCCTGAAACAATGTTACCGCTGTCACAGCCGGCCCTGCCGCATCTGTGGCACAACCGAGGCCTGCCGAAGCCAAATGTCACAATTGCTGTAAAAAGGCTGGAGCAGCTCAACCACTACGCCACTTGTTCCCTAGTCAAACGTCACCAAGAATGTCTCAGCCACCAGAGTCCTGCAAGCCAACCTTAGGAAGTCTCCCTCTGCTATACCCGAGCTTTAGTTTTAAACTTCATCTCTACACCCGCTTGTTATCTTTATTTACGGGGCTGCTGACCAAAATAAATGATTTTTGAGCCCCAAAACCTACTTGTTATATTTAGTGTTTTTTCTTAGAAGATTTATGTAAAAGTTGCTCTTTTAACCTTTCTTATCTATGTATTTTGCAGAAATAATCTAGCTTCTGCCTAACAAACATGATACATAAATATTATTATCAACATTTTACGACTAAAAATAAATAAATTAGCCTAGTACTTGGTTAATTTTTCCTAGTGCAAATTTCGACAAAAACCTCTTCCAATATTAACTCATATACTGTTAAAATTTCACCTTAAAAAAAAAAAAAAAAAAAAGGCTAAATATATTGAAGAAACGTATAAGGAACGTTGACTTTTATATATGACTGTGTGGTGTCTGCGAACATCTTTCTAAAATATTCGAAGGAATAAATTGGCAAGGTAATTATGCTTAACTAAATTCTTTACCTATTCATTCATAAATTTCTCGATTTAATAACCGGAAATTTTATTTCCAATTACTCATGTTATCTATAATTTTTACTTTGAAATAATGACAATAGCATTAAAATATAGGTACGACGATGAAGACTATAAGAGGGTAGCTATATAGATAAAATAACACACAGATGCCAGTAGCTACACTCCAATTAAGACGTGTCCTGTTCGCGGCAGTCTTGGAGCGTCGTCCTCGAGGTCTGTGCTGACGATTGCCAGCCCCTGATGTCAGACTACTGCGGAGCTTTTCCCTACAACAGGACCAGGTTCCCCAACTTCATGGAACACCATACACAGGAACAAGCCCTCGCCACCCTATCGTCCATCTTGGTGAACAATTTGGATTGCTCCGAGGAGCTCCGTTCCTTTCTATGTCTGCTCCTCTTCCCCCCGTGTTTCATAAACATGAATCATGCCATCCCACCTTGCGCGTCACTCTGCCTCCGGGTTAGTGACAGCTGCGGCTCTGAGGTGTCGCCTGTTCCTTGCAACACCCTTCCAGATTTCAATTTTGAGATGTGTATCGACGAGGACGAGTACTCCCGACACGCGGGGAAAAATGAAACTACCACAAAACCTGAGGTTACTGAGCCACAATTTAAATGGTCGTTTGTCTTTCTTATTAGTTCGATAATTTCCTTTGTAGTTCTTTTCTTCACTCTCCTCACCTTCCAAGTCCAACCTCATCGATTCCCTTACCCCACCAGGACAATATTCTTACTTTACCTTTGCTACACCTTCCTCTCTTTGATTTATATCCTTCAGCAACAAAACAATTGCGAAAATTCCTCTACCAGCATTTGTCACGTCATCTACATTCTCTTGTATTTCTTTGAAATGGCAGGGGCCATCTGGTGGCTGATCGCTTCCTTTTCTTGGCTCTGTTCTGCCTATCTCAAATGGAGCGAAGAAGCTATTCAGCGCCGTTCTATACTCGCGCATTCTCTAACATGGATATTATCCATTTTCTTGATTATTTTCTCGATGCTAAATAATTCCTTTGGAAACTCGTGTAATTCCATTTTCCGTATCGGTCCACATATCTTAGTGTTGGTATTAGGCACCGTGGCATTCGGCAGCAGCATCTTGGCGCTAGTAAAGACGAGAAGTTTTCTGTGCAGAGAACAGGAACGCAGGTTCATGCTGTTGTTAATCTACCGAGTTAGTTTATTCTGGCTGTCCTACTGCCCGTTTATGGCGCTGGCTATGTGCCTGAGCGGCTGCCCGGGGACCTCGGCCGCCCACCTGCCCGTCCTCCTGGCCATCGGCCTCAGCCCCCTGGCCTGGCTAGCCACCCCAAAGACGGTGCACCGATGGGCGAAGTACTTCACCCCTTCCAACCCTCCGCCTCCCACCACACTGGAAACCATCACCTAACTATATTCTGTTTTTATTTGTTAGATTTATTAAAGATTTTATATTCTTGCAAAATGAGAATATGTGTGTATTTTTTTAAAATACTCATCCATTTTTATTCCTGCATTCGTTTTTATTGCCACCTGTGCATAAGAAAAATCGCTTCAGGTATATTAACATTTATTACTTTTAATAATTGACATGGCCCAAAAGCATGGTATGCAGATTTCCCTGGATTTTTCGAAGCTGCTCACGTGCTCTTCCCAATTCCTTCACCATACCCGTACATTGCCTAACATTTTTAAATAGGTGGGGCGCTCTTTCTTCCTCAAAATCGCAATGTGTAGTTTATATATTGTAACGAGGACCACTTTTAAACTAAACATAGTTATTTAAAGTTTTGTTTAAAAGGAGATTCAATTTTACAGTCTGAGAAAAAATATAAGGATGCGCATTTGATATGTGAAGAAATGTGGGTTATTTCAAAATGCAAATAATTCTAGCGCACAAAATAAAAACTGATGTCTATTATAAATTAGCTAAGATATAGTTACGATTTGAAATTAGCCTTGATTTATATGCAAGTGCTATGAAATACATAAAGAATCTATTCAGCTTTCATATCAAGGGCCATCATTTAAAATTACCCAATAAGAAGAGTTGCAAATAATTGCATTGTCATCATGAGTGAGCAAATGAAATATTCCTTGTTGAGTGTAACGCTATTTAAACCAAACCTCACATTATCTAGGTTACCTCTCTTTTTTCCCCATTTTTTTAGGAAACTATTTTTAGCAATCCTCTTTATTGTCTACAGATTGGATCTTGTTTTTTTAGAGAATAAATTGAGAAGTGTGTCAGAGGAGAACCATCTATCAAATTATATGTCCTCTGTTTAAGTCACATTTTTCTACCGGCCTTAAGGTCGAATTGTGTACCTTGTGTAAACCTCAATGTGTGTTCAAGGCAAATCCTGAACTTGATTCACATAGCTTTATATTTCCTTTGATATATAACATGAGGTTGCAGGAGGATGGTACAGGTACCAAAACCTTAATATGTTCTATTTTCCACACTAGTAAAAAACCTTCACTGGTGGTGATATGGAATGAATTACAACACCAGTAATTCTGGTTAACCTGAGTACCATGGTTTTGGGCCTCATCAGTACAGGGGCGGCTTCGATTTCATAACATCCTACTGTTGAGGGCCATAGCCTGAAACCATGGCATACAGATTGTTTTTTTTTTTTCTCAATTTTTCAAAACTGGTATATCAAGGTAAAACAGCCCCAAAAGTGTTTGTTGGCCCTCATCAGCGTGGCTGTACCTCAAAGACCAAAAATTCGTTCCAAGAGGCTTCCTGAGAAATCAATCCTTTAATTTCTAATGATGAGGCACAATTATACAGAAGGTTATAAGATCCAAATAAATAGTGTTTAATGCTTCAGTAACAACACTGTTACCGAAATGTCACACTATTTATTTATTTGGTCTTATTACCTTGTGCTTTTAATTTTTATATAACCAAAAAACCCGTTTATTGATGGTATATGATCTGGTGTAAAAACCTGGTGTGAATAATGAAAACCATGAATATTTCAGTTCAGAAACGGTCTTCCACATTACTGAATAACTTCTACGGACCCCATTCTTTCTATGCATTATGGTTGATTTACCTGAGATTTTTTGTTTAGAAATTCCCTTTGTGCTAGTAGTTGTGTTCATTCTAATACCCACATTATAAGTACGAATTTTTGAGTTGACGCAGTATAAATGTTTGTCCAGTTTTTTTATTGAACTTTTCTCTAAGTTCTGAGGTTAAATTTTGTCATTGCTGAAAGTGGGGGTTTGCCCAAAGGTATCAGTTAAAACATGAGAATAGGCCTTGAATACATTAACAATTCTTTGATGTAGAAATTTAAAATTCTCCGTATTCTGAACATGTGTTAATGAAAGGTACCATGGCATCAGTCTTACTGGCTACCACGTCAATGAACTGTCCCAAGGAGTCCAACCCTGGGTATTTGGGACTCAGGGTCCTCCTGTTCCATGTTGTCCTCTGGTTCTGAAGATCCTGTGAGGTCCATCGGAGCTGATTCTTCTTGTCTTGTCAGCTCGCTTGTCTTCAATATTCTGGTGGGTTGTGAATGTTCTTCTTACAAATCACTTTTACAGTTGCATTTCTTTTTTGCTTATCCCTAGTACACGTGGTACAGGCCATGATAATCATGGTGGGTAGAAGTTGGTGACTGCTTTTATTGTAAGTGCACCACATGTGAAAAGCAGTTCAACTTTGCACTTAAAAATGTGCCAGAGCCTCATTTGGTTACTTGCACTCACTGGTGGGGTTGGATTTTTGCAAGAATTGGGGGCCATTGGAACATTTTTTTAGTTGCATTTCTTCATTTTAATAATTGTCTTCAGAATATCAAAAACCACCAGTTCCAGATATAAAAAAAAAAACAGACCTAAGATTTGTCACTACATGGCAAATGGATTAAGTGTTTTAAAAATACCTAGATTCATTATCTGTCCCTGGATTTAGAGCAAACAATGCCTCGTAATTTATCAACCTGATCTCGGTACAATTTTTTTTTTGTCAAAAATTGTCACAAGAGAGAGATTTTTAACTTTTTGTAATGGGCTCATCTTTCCACACTCTACATGAGTTTCAACCACACTAGTTTTCACTACCATACCCCATGTTTTAGCACATTTCCGAATTGAGAGCCTTTTGTTCTCATGTAAAGAAGTGAAGATCAAATTTGGAAGGTTTATGTACAAATTTTAAATTGCCATGATGATTGAAGTATTCTCTAATTGCTATTCTTTAGTTATATTCCCTGATATAATCAATCCAGCCAATGTTTAGTTGATACATATCCTTTGGTGGCCCAGAATGGTCCATGTCTTCCAATGACAAAATATTCACTATACATTTTTTTATGGCATTCGAAGCAATGTTGTTTTGGTAATATTACCAAAGGTTTCTTGAAGCATTAAAAGACTTCCAAATTTTTTCAATTTAAATAAAATTTTGTTTGAAACCTTTATTCTGATAAAGTGATAAGGCACAATTTGGATTAGAGGCTATAAAAACAAGGTAATAAGACCAAATCTAAAAAATAAATAAATAATGTGTGACGTTTCAGTAACAGTGTTGTTACCATCTTCAGACAAAAGTACTGAATGAAGATTGCTGAAACGTCACACAGTATCTATTTATTTGGTCTTATTACCATGTATTCTGATAAAGTGTTTGTTTTTATAATGAAAGTACAGTGGCTATCTCTCAATGCCTGGTGTGACAATAAATACTCAGTGTATTTAAAATGTACTTCTATTTTATGATAGAATTTCTGGAACTTTTGAATGAACTTTAAACACAACAGTAGAAAGACAGAAAATAGATTTATTTTATATTTATTTATAAATTAAAAAATCACTATATATAAACTCTACCACATATAACAAGCAGTGGTTGATGCATGCATTCAACAGCTATTTCTTCAAGGACCAGAGAGGGTCGAGCTGGCTGAGGGGGTCGGATGCAGATGTCTGGTGTAAGCTGGAGGGTCCACTGAAACTCTTCTTGGAGATCTTGTGGTGGGGCGGGGGGTCGAGGGTGAACTTCTCTGGATCAAGGACAGTGGAGAGGAGGGAGGGGGGCTCGGGGGTGGAGTCAGGGGGAGGATTACTGTCCCCGAGGACAAAGTCTGCGGAAGGATGCCTGGAATGGGTGCGTTTATGTTCAAATGTTGATTTGTTGGTCAGGAATCCACCTGTACATACAACTCCTGTTATACAATTGTTTGTCCATTCTATCATGTACAGCCTTGTTCTGTGCAGCTAGTCTAGTTGTGACCTCCTGGATATTTATTTGTCTCACTTACATGGTATAGAGAGAATATCAACATATATAGTCTCACGACCGTCTTTCCTCAATTCCTCATGTCACGGATGCGTGCGCATCATCATTATGGTCATTATCATTATCTAATGATAATAATAATAATTATTATTATTATATTATTATTATTATTTTATTATTAATATATATATAGTTAACGACCGTCTTTCCTCAATTCCTCATGTCACGGATGCGCGCGCATCATCATTATGATCATTATCTTCTATAGAAGCTTCTATCTTTATAATTATGTATATTTACAAAAAGTCAATTCGCTTGCGCCTCTAGCAGTGAAAATTAGGGGTAATACCAGCTGACCTAATGTACATGTAAAGTTTGGAGCGGGACGTTTCACAAGAGTGACATCCACGGCTCCAATTTATAATTGTAACAAATAGTATTGGAATAAAAACATTCAATCGGGTAAAACACGGGCGTTGCCCGGGTCATTCGTCTAGTTTCTATATAAAGAAGAGGGAAAACAAAAATATAAATTTAACATGAAGATTGCAGAGAAAAAGTTATTTCATTTCTGGTTCAATACAAGTTTTGTCAACACGATGATAAGCCACAACCCGGCACCAATGTTGTCAATACAATAATCCTCTGGAGGAATTGGGTCCTACAGATGGACATTCTTTTGGCGGTTTGAAGAACTTCATTAATAAAGTTTAATTACATCAGAAAATTTCTTTGGCACATTCTGGGTTTGAAGCCAAACAGATTGAATCACACTTTGAGGAAGAAAGGCAAAAGAAAGATGCTCAAAGTGAAGCAATGAGTCTACAGTAGCAGGCTTCTACAATAGTGAAATCACAAAGACTGTTTCTTTACACAAGGAAACAAAGTGGAAGGAAACCCACTGTTGCTTTAAGCCTAAAAACAGAAATTGTGAGACTGCAGGAATATGTTTGGGAGAAGGGTCAACTAAGGACAAAAGGAAAATAATGCTCAAGGCATTTATTCTGAAGCAAACACAACTTTTCCCAATCATGTGGGCAATAAAATGTAGTTCTGCAAACTGATGGTATTACATGGCAAGGAACACAAGGTAATAAGACCAAATCCAAATACAGTAAAACCCCTCTATAGTGAACCCCAATGGGACAGAGCTTTTGGTTCACTATAGCCACGGTTCACTATAGCCACGGTTTGGCTATTTTTTTTTACTTTTCAAAAATTTTAGACCGTATAATTAAAAAACAGCCATACACACAAGAAGAGGCTGCCTCTTAATAGTGGTCACTTTATTTTAATTCCCTTAATTGACTAATTTCCTTATATTAATACTGAATAATAATAGAAATCATTAGATAATAGGTTCTTCTTATGATTAACATACATGTACCTCTATGTCTAAGTTAAAAATCAAGACAAATCCTAGGCAAAGTTTTATTAAATATATATTCAAAGATATGAAATGATTTTAAAACATCATTATCACATTTATATAATACAATTTTTACTTGAAAAAAATGGCTCTAATACCTTGTTGTTTCAAAGCATTCTTCCAAGCATTGCACCATTCAAATAAAGTTAGTGTTTTTCTTCCATTTCATGTTTCCCCATATTCTTCTAGGTCTAGATTTCGTTTTTTTTTTAACCTGCCATGCAAAACATTGCTGACTTTAAAATCACCATAGTTAATGGCATAAAAATAATTTTTGTTTCATCACGGGACCGTTTATTTGGACTTTTTTTTTTTTAAGTTCTAAAACGTACGATCGCGATCGCGGCAAAAGTTGAAGTTGATTCCTCTTTGTAACAATTTTTAATAACTTTATATTTTATCTTTTATAATAGAAAAGTTATATTCTCTTATTTTAATATGTTCTTAACATTTTGCCTATGTTGTTTCACTTTGAAAAGTTCTGAAAATGGCCTTTTTTTTTTTAATGAAATAATGCTTTTGTTTTTAAAATGCCTTTGTTTTCTTCATTTTGGAAGCCATTTGCATTTTTTATATTTCAAATTTAATGGATGCAAAGATATTCTAATTAATAAAAAGTATAATGTGTAAAAATTTATACAAACATACAGCAAAAATAAAGTGCAAAAATCAAACTAACAATGCCGCTAAATTTATTGTTTTGAAATCGCGATCCGCGAGCTTTAAACATGCTCAAAATTTTGTTTTTTAATTTTTTTTTTTTAAATTACAATTCTAAGTTCGTTATAAGCATAGTATTTTTAATAGATTTTATCATTTTGGGACCAAAATTGGGTTCGTTATAGCGATAGTTCGCTAGTTTGAAAAGTGAAAAGTTCGTTATAGCGATGGTAATTTTAATGGAATGGAATGCGGATTTTCGATGGGTTCGTTATAAGGGAAGGTTCGTTATAGCCATGGTTCGTCTTAGCGGGGTTTTACTGTAAATAAATAGTGTGTGACATTTCGGTAAGTCACGTGCTGCGCCGGCAGCCAATCGTCGCGCGCCGCCATCGCCCGCCTGAGTGTTTTAGAGGGCGCTGCTCGTGAGCTAAGTTGAATAATTTGAATATATAGTTTTAATAAATGATTTATATATATTTTAAAATAGCCTATCGTCATCCTCGTTATTTTTTACCTATGTATGGAAATTTTGGTTTGAATTAGTGATCTACTGCGAATTTGTATAGGAGTCATACAAACAAAGACACAGACAAACAAACATTCATTTTTATATATATAGATAATCCAAATTGTGCCTTATCTACATGGTAAGGAAAAAGATTTTAAAAAAAAGTTGTGGCTAAAGGCTTACATATGTAAATATGTGAATTAGAGACATTTGCTGTGGTGATCCATTCTGTGGGTCAGCAAGTGTCTGTCACAAGAAATATTCAATTGCTCTTCAATGTGAAAGTTCAAGTGTGATGACATGATGTTTAATGAACATCAAACCACAACACTTTAATTAATAAAATGAGAAGTTGTCATAAGTAAGCCTTTTTACATATAAAATGCTGGATACACTTTTAATGGAAAAATGCCATTGGACCTCTTGGCGAAGTAAGGCTTAGCAACTCACCATCCACAAAGGTAGAAATGTGGTGAAAATGGTTGAGTTTAAAATAGAAAGGAAGGGGGGACCACATCCACAAAGTAAACTATATTTTCCACTCACTCCTGACAGTTCCAGATGAGCTCACAGCCATGGCTCAGGACATGTTGTCAGAATCAAACACTCACGAGTCATGAGGATAGATTGGAGGTGGTAGAGGAGAGCCTCGTAGCAGAAGCGGAGCTGGGAGGGGTCCTGTATGGCATGCCTGCGCTGTAGGCAGATTCGCGCAGCGAGGTGTGCGGGGTCTGAGATGGTGGGCAGGATGAGGAGGGCTGCGGACAGCAGAGTGAAGATACCGGAGCGTCCTGCGCCACCTGTGCAGTGGACAACCATGGGACGGCTGCGACTACGCTGCTGGTGGTAGAAGACATGGGCCTCCAAGATGAACTGGAGCAGCGGGGCTGGGCTGGTGGGGCTCCAGCTGTGGAACTGGAGGTGGATCACCACCTTGGAGCTCTTCAACTGCAACAACATCCTCACTGGACTACCTAGTCAGATATTTCAACTAGGTGTGATGTCAAATTGTTGAACAAGATCAGACTTAAGTAGGATTTGTGATATTACTTTGTGTCTCTAGGTTTTTATTTTATTAAATAAAAGAAGATACACTGAATATTTACAGAAGAACCTTGCTATGACAGAAACCTTGTTATGATGAGGCACAATTTGGAATATAGATTATAAACACAAGACCAAATCCTAATAAATATATTTAATTAATTGGATTTGGTCTTATTACCTTGTGTGTTTAGAAACCTTGTTAGAACTTCATAGCTCTGATTGTGTGGTGAGAACAACAACATGGATAGAGGAATATTAAATCTTGTATTGTACAAGAGTAGAATTTCTTCTGCAATCATGGGGTTTTCCAATTTTAAAATCTACATAATCTTATTCTAAGGTCTTCTTTATTGTCCTTTGTGGAAAAGTCTTCAATGGGTCGTTCTTTCAGTGATTCTCATTTGTTGAAACTCGTCCTGCACAGGTCAAACCATGTCTTGGCATTAACCACAAAGTACATAGCAGCCTGGCAATGATATGGTGTTATATACAGGAATCCCCGGGTGTCACATTGCCACGGGAGGTTGGTTTTATGTCCACATTCGATTGGTCTATATTGTTACATCATGATTAATGGCGTATTTCTTATATTATTTTTTATATATTTGAAATTTAAATTATATATTTATTTATTTTTTATTCTATGATATTTATTTAAAACAGATTATTTAGATTATCATCATTTGTATTTAGGTACACGTGTGACTTCACTGCTCTCTTTGATGTGAGAAAATAAAGAAATGATTCTGGAGGCTATACTTAAAGTAGACTTATCTCATTATTCCCTTATATAAATTTGTAGGATGGTTGAAACACGCTCTGGTAAGATGCAAGACCCAGCACAGGAGAGAATCATGGCTGAAGAGTCTGCCAAGCCGCAACCTGGTGCAACAATTGGTGGAGATGCTAGTTCCGACCCAGTTGTCCTGAATCCCAACATCGACATCCCCAAGTATGATGGAACGGAAGACCCTCGCCCATGGATTGAATCTCTTGAAGAAATTGGCTTCCTGTACCATTGGGCAGACTACATTATATCTCGTTATGCCGCCATGAACATGACGGGAAGCGCTAAAACCTGGTTGAATTTACACAAAGCTAGTTTCACGAGCTGGGAAAATATTAAAATCCGCCTCATTCAGGATTTTTCTTTGGACGCGAATAAAGAAGAACTTAGAATGAAGCTCAACAGAATGCAACACTGGAATGAACCAGCAATCAGGTTCGCGGAAGACATTCTAGTGTTGTGCAACAAGGTTGACCCCGCAATGGAAGAAGAAACAAAAATTAAACATGTTATTGGAGGACTGAAAAAAGAGTACTCATTCGCGCTCTACTTGAACCCTCCTAAAACGACCGATGACCTTCTTGTCGTGTGCAAGAAAATGGATTCTTTTGAAAAGAAGTATCGGGAACGTGTGGAGAAATCCAGAAACCTATATAACGGTCCACGCTATTCTAGACCCCAACAACAATCGAGGTACGTGCCGCCGACTGCCGCACGAAACTGACCACTTCCAGGCCCCAAGCCCCTGTTTCCAATAATTACAAGAACGACTCCCCTCCTACTCCCAGACAGTATCGAAACAACTTTCCCCAGCCCTCTTCCCCTAGACGTCCTTATAATCCTAACTTTGTGCCGAAACCAAACCTTCAGAGAAACACCTACAATAAAAGCCAAGAAGTGAGCAAAAATAGGACGGAAGATGGAAGACCAATCTGCTTTAAATGTAACAAGCCAGGGCACGTGGCCCGTTATTGTAGGGTCAAGTTTATAAGAATCCTAGAAGAGGATCCAGCAGATACCCAAGAGAAGGTCGAAGAGAAATGCCAAATGAATGAAATATCAGAGAAATCAGGACCTCGGCTTTATGCTGATGTATGTCATAGCACACAGACAAATATTCCTACCCGGAATAGATATTCCGTGTTGGAAGATTTAAACTAAGCGTCGCGCCTGAATCTGTCAATCAAAGCAAGTCGACCATAAACGGAATCAAGAAGTTGGACCCTAAATACAAATTAAAAATTAATGTGGACAAGATAGGGACTTTTGAAGCTTTGGTTGATACAGGTGCTGACCTCTCAGTGGTCGACCTCAGAACGGCCCTCGATACAGGCCATGGTATAAGTAAACTCGCAAAAATTTGTGCAGGACCCGATGGAAAAAAATTGGACATGGTAGGAAGTATATTTTTAAATATAAAAATTGATGACGAAACATTATCACACAACTTTGTGATATTGAAAACGCATTTACGGACATTAATTCTTGGGAGAGATTTCCTTAAGAAAATGAACGCAAAAATAGATTGTAAGCAAGAAACTAAAATACGATTTGACGAATAATCATGACAACATCAATTTTGAAATGTTGAAAATAAAGAGTGCCAAGGATTCCATTGTACCGGAATGTTCCATTAAATTGATCAAGGCATTGGTAGAAACAGAGGATGGAGAATATATCATCGAGGAGAGCAGCAAAATGTTTCAAACAAATGGACTTCGTCTAGCAAGAAGCTTGATCAATGTTATAAATAGGGAAACACACATCTGGATAACTAATCCGTATCCTCGACCGTTAAAAATAATGAAAAACCAAACATTGGCTTTTGGAAGTAGTTCAGCGAAAATAAATGTGAGTCGAGAAAGAGAGGTAGAAGAGAACGAAGAACCTAGATTCCAAATAAACGAAAATCTTTCACCAAAGGAACAGAAGGAGTTAAAACAAGTTTTAGAAAGGTATGGAGATCTTTTTTCGTCGAGATTAGGGAGAACCAATTTGGCAAAACATCGGATAGACACAGAAGACGCGAAGCCAATTAAACACAAGCCTTACCGGGTAAGTGCTAAAGAACGAGATATTATAAAAGAGCAAATTGACGAGATGCTTACAGAAGGCATAATTAGGCCATCTTCTAGCCCCTGGTCTTTTCCAGTAATATTGGTCAAGAAGCGAGATGGTAAATACAGATTTTGTGTGGACTACAGAAAACTGAATAATGTGACAGTAAAAGATGTCTATCCGATCCCTAGAATAGACGAAGTTATGGATACTCTCCAAGGATCTACACACTTCTCAGCAATAGACCTCAGATCTGGATATTGGCAAGTTGAAGTCGAAGAAAGAGACAAAGAGAAAACAGCTTTCACTACAGCGCATGGATTATATGAATTCAACGTGATGCCTTTTGGACTTTGTAACGCGCCTGCTACCTTTGAGAGAAATATGGAGAATATGCTTGGAAATCTGAGATGGCAAATTTGTTTGTGTTATCTGGATGATGTTATCATATATATAGCCCGGATTTTCCAACGCACCTCAAAAGACTTGAAGCTGTTTTTAGATGTTTTCGTGAATCTAATTTAAGGTTAAACGACAAAAAATGCCGATTTGCTTTTGAAGAATTGGAGATTCTCGGCTATATAACGAGCAAACATGGTATAAAACCCGCGGAACATAACATCAAAGCTGTCAGAAATTTTCCTCGGCCCAAAAAGGTCAAAGAAGTACAATCCTTTTTGGGAATGTGTTCATATTATAGAAAATTTATCAAAGACTTCTCAAAAATTGCTGACCCTTTGACCAAACTTATAAAAAAAAGTGTATCATTTACCTGGACAGAAAGACAAGAGGAAGCGTTTCAAACCCTAAAAACAGCACTATTAAGTCCACCAATTTTAGGTCACTTCAATCCAAATGCACCTACTTATGTTCATACTGATGCGTCCAACATCGGCATAGGTGCAACACTTGTCCAAGACATCGGTGGTGAAGAGAAGGTGATCTCATATTTGAGTCGTACCCTAAGTAAAGCGGAGCAAAATTATTCAACCACTGAAAAAGAATGTCTGGCCGTTGTCTGGTCAATGTCAAAATTACGACCCTACCTTTATGGAAGACACTTTAAAATAGTAACAGACCATCACGCCTTATGCTGGCTCAAAAACTTGAAGGATCCAACAGGTCGATTGGCAAGATGGGCATTGAAAATTCAAGAATATGACTTCGATATAATACATAAATCAGGAAAGAAGCATCTGGACGCCGATGGCTTATCTAGGGGACCCTTACCAGAAACTGATTGGGATGAGGATTTTGAAAGGTTATTTTTAAATCAAATAACAGACGAAGAGGATAAGTTTATCGAAAGTGTTAAGAAAAACCTTAATGGAAGCAGGCGATCAATTGCGCAAAACTTTAAAGTAGAAGATGGATGCCTCTTTAAGAAAAACCCGACCCCTGAAGGCAGGGCGTGGTTGCTTGTGGTTCCAGAGAATAAAAAGAGAGAAATTATGAAAGAATATCACAATCATATGTCGAATGGCCATCTGGATGTCGCCAGAACCATGTACCGAATAAAGAGTAAATACTTTTGGCCATCCATGCTAAAGGATGTCTCAGAGTTCGTTAAGACGTGTCACCTTTGCCAAAGTAGAAAAGGCTCAAACCAATTACCTTCTGGACTACTACAGCCCATTCCCCCAGCCAACTTTCCTTTCGAAAGAATTGGAATTGACTTTGTTGGTCTATTGCCATCTACGAAAAACAGGAAAAAATGGATAATCGTGCTGACGGACTACTACACTAGATATGCAGAAACAAAAGCAGTCTCGGAAGCAACAGTGAAAGAAGTTTCAAAATTTCTAGTAGAGGATATTTTTCTCCGGCACGGAGCCCCACAATATCTTATTAGTGACAGAGGCTCTCAATTTACCAGTAATTTAATGAAAGAGGTGATGAAAACGTGCAAGATTAAACATTGCTTCACAACGAGCTATCATCCCCAGACTAATGGATTGACAGAGCGGTTAAATAGAACATTGATCAATATGCTCAGTATGTATGTGAACACTGATCAGAAGAATTGGGACGAAATACTCCCATTCATCACTCACGCTTACAATACTACAATTCAGGAAACCACAGGATATTCTCCCTTTTTCCTGATGTTTGGAAGAGAACCCACGTCTCTTTTGGACGACAGGAATATCTCGGTGGACATTGACAAGGATGATTATGATGAATACATAAAACATCACTTAGACAAAATAGACAGAACAAGAAAATTAGTTATTAACAACACAATAAAGACTCAAGAAAGAATGAAAAAGAACTATGACAAGAAACACATGGAAAGAAGCTACGAACCAGGGGAATTAGTAGCAGTTTGGACACCAATTAGGAAAATAGGAAAGTGTGAGAAACTACTGAGAAAATATTTTGGCCCATATAGAATATTAAAGAAGCTGTCCAACGTAAATTACTTAATTGAACCAAAAGATAATCCTGGCCAAGACCCATTGATTGTCCATGTCTCAAGAATCAAACCCTATTTTGAAAGAATTGATGAGGTCAATCACGAGGACGTGACGACCTCTGGAGAGGGGGAAGTGTTACATCATGATTAATGGCGTATTTCTTATATTATTTTTAATATATTTGAAATTTAAATTATATATTTATTTATTTTTATATTCTATGATATTTATTTAAAACAGATTATTTAGATTATCATCATTTGTATTTAGGTACACATGTGACTTCACTGCTCTCTTTGATGTGAGAAAATAAAGAAATGATTCTGGAGGATATACTTAAAGTAGACTTATCTCATTAGTCCCTTATATAAATTTGTGGGATGGTTGAAACACGCTCTGGTAAGATGCAAGACCCAGCACAGGAGAGAATCATGGCTGAAGAGTCTGCCAAGCCGCAACCTGGTGCAACAATATCAAGATTGTGAGCCTAGAATGAGTAATCATTAAATTCTCAGATTCCAAACATGGCTCAGCCAACCAACTCTATGCTGGTCTCAAGGCCTATTATAAGTAGGATGTTGAAGGCCTGTACTACATGTACTAGGGGTAAGCAAAAAAAAAGGTAATAAGACCAAATCTCACTATTATATACCAACACACTATTTATTAGGATTTGGACTTATTACCTTGAGGAAGGCAATCTGTTTGTAAATAGGGTATTAGGCAATAAAATGCAGATTTGCTTTTAAGGAAACTGGGTATGAGATAAGGTTAGCATACAAGAGGTAAAGACCATGGAATGAGTGGAGTTGACTTATTCAAAACTGGCTGGCAACACACACCTCACATAATTGATAGACATATTCAGTGAATTCCAACACTGTGCATTCAATTCAGTACAGGCAGCAACATCCAGGCTCAAAACTGGCAGCCATACAAGACCCCTCCAGGATGGTGTAAAGACACAATACACCATCTGCAGGACCAGACACCAGACCACCTCTTGGAATGTATGGGAGTCTCAAGACAGGACCCCAACCCTGCCAAGATTGTGAATTTGATCTATGAATATAGTCTCCATGACCTTGTATAATTATACAATGGGATAAAAAAAGTTAATTTTCCTTGAGTTCAAAGAGCTAATTCTATTTGTGAGTCATCACACTATAATGATCAGATCAGAGGTTTGATACACCTTCCTACCTCAGTGTTGCTGATAGAGACGACATGTTCCACCCAGTGAGTCTTGGTGTCAGATGACTGCAAGGACAGCTGGAAATGTCCCGTGGTAAACACCTGGCCTCGCTCCATGGGCCAGTATACCTGGTGCTTCAGCTGCAACATCAGTATGTATTGCTCACAGATTGAAAACATATAATGAAATGAAGCAAACTAAATGTCCTCATTAGTATTCTCATCTAAAAATAAAGTCAAAATGAGATCAAATTTGAAGGAGAATTTTTATTATATCTAATACTGTATTGTTTACAAGATCCCTTCAACTTCACAATATATTAGATTGTGTTTTCTAAACTACTGTAGATGCCATTAATACTGCACACTCCGGCACACCTGTAAGTCAAACTGGTTTCTACATACATGTGATGCACTTCCCACACCTGATCTTTGTAATATTTCTCCTATATTTATTTATATATATATACAGTAGAACCTCCATGAAAGGACAATTGCGCTAGAGGACACCTCTCTATAAAGAACAGTTTTCATTTTCAAAATTACCATTTTTACTATTTAGCAACTCTCCAGTAAGAGGACACCTCTCCCTAAAGGACACTTTGGCTCTGTGTTGTCCTTTACAGGGAGGTTCTACTGTATATACTTTGTTCAATTTTGATTTTCTAAATTGTCCTCTAGTGGGAATGTCTATTATATGTAAAGTCAATAAATGATGCATTGTGTCCATTGTTTGGTGTCCGCTAGCGCAAACATATTTTTATTGGGAGGACAATTTTGGTGGTTAAACTGTCCATTGTTTAGGGGTTTCTACTGTAATATTAAAATAGATTTTGTAATGTTCTAGTAATGTAATATTCAATGATATAATTCATCTTACTTATGTTTTTAAAGGTCTTAACGTTTCATCAAAACTTCCGTTAGATCTAAAACCTTATACGTTAGGTCTCTTCATTGGGTTTTATATTTTGAAACTGAGGATTAGAGAGCTCTATATAAAACACTGTTGTACAAATTGTTGGTCCTCTAAGCTACAACCCTTGGCAGAGCTGACTGCTATAGGGCGTGTCCCCAGGTGGCGGATAGGGGAACAACCTTCAGATATGAAGGCCAACTGCGAAACAAGCAGAATAACTCTGACGAATAAACAGTCGCGGACCAACAGCAGCATTGTTAGAAGAGGAGTAGACCTCTTTAAAAATCCTGACTTCAACTGACCCGGTTGATGGACCTCAGCAAGGGTCCCACTCCAGGGATACGGAGGAGCTGCGTCTGTACTCATGTTAGAGTCGGCAGCAAGGGCATCTGCTTCCATGTTAGGGACGGCCTCAAACTACAGGCAAAGTCAGACTTTCACCAAAGTGTGCCTGGATCATGGTGCCATGATCAATGAAAGCTGCACCTCTACACCCCATTCCATGAGATCGCTCATGGAATTCGTGTAATCTTTACACAAGGGGATAAGAAACAACAACAACACAATGGTGGGTGGGGGCCTATACAATCATTGCTGCTGCAGTGGAGCTACGGAACAACTCACCTCAGCGTCGGAGAGCAGACAGATGATGATCTCCACCTGCTGCTCCCACACCATGGTCCAGAAGTCCTCGTAGGTGGCCGGCAGCGGGGCCTGGGTGAGGATGTAGTGGGGCAGCTGGCTCACCACGTCCTGCCACCAACATCTATACATAGGAAATGTTTCTTTCACAAACAAACTGTCCTTATTGCCCTCCCACAGTAAGGACAGTTTGTTTGTTTGTTTCTAAAAGAAACATTCGTGCTTTCTGGTTCTTATACACTTTTTTGTTCATTCTTTTTATCTCATGTGTCTTCAATAATATCTTTCAAAGTTGGTGTTTGAATCCCGATATACATGCTAAAAGGTACAACTTAAGTTTAGTCCATGAGTGTATGTGAGCACAAAGATTACACATAAAAATATGAATTATAATTAATGGGGGGAAAATTCACTATTACAGATGTTATTTATATTTTGCTGAATTTCCACAAAGGTATTTGGCTATCAACCATCTTTATCAACCAAGTTCTAGGGCTTGAAGAGTTTATAAATGTAAAACTCGAGGTATTTTACCTTGACATGGGAGGCATTGATGTAGTCATTCTTGGTAGAGGAGAGCTCCACTCTGTTGGCGTCAACTGGGGACACACCAGTTTGACACTATATAGAGAAACACTATAATTACCAAAAACATGGGTTTTTGTAACACAATTGTTGGTCTGTCTTCCCAGGTTGGCTCTAGATTATTGCTGTGGTTTGACCACCACCAGCCCTACTGTCAAAAATTGCATCAATATAAGTCTAGGTGAAAAAATAGTACAAATGTGATATTGTACTGGGATAAGGTGCATAAATTATGAAAAAAGGGCATCTCCTCATCGTGCAACTGAAAGTCGCTGATGGCTTGCGTCATCTGACAAATTGTTACTTTGTACGTGGTTAACACACAAATACAATATACTAGGGCCTACAGTAAGAGTAACTTAAACACAGAAAAATCGTGGACTCAAAAGTACAACACAAAAAAAAAGTAAATAATAAACCACAATTTGTTAAATAAAATAAAAAACAGTACTTAGCTTTATTGCTGCTTAGGTAGGGATCGGACCGGGGTTACACAGGTATGCGCCGAGATTGCCAGACAGGGATATAGCACTCAGAGAACACTTTAAGTGTCCCGACAAGAAAATCCACCACACTGGCCTCGACTCATACCATAGCCCTCTTTATATACAAACATGACCACATTCGTCCAATGAGAAGGCGGGAGAGATTTGTTCACAAACAAACGAAAACACAAATTCTTTCCACTAAAACCTGAGATAAGATATGATAAGATTGCAAATATTTGTCAATATAATTTGACAAAAGGTATCTTTCCAAAGAAAAAAAAAAGAAACTAACAAACGAGGTTGTAAAGTTGCCACCTACTGAGTTTAACATAAAGTGTGAGTGTAGCGCTGGGTCTGTTAACAGTTTTAGAAAGCCTACTTGGGCTGAGAGGTTGAGGGTGATGCGGAAAGCAAAGGAAACTGTCAGACAGTTTATGTCAGGTAATTCTGTTAAAAAGCTTATGAATCCTAGGCCACTCTTACTCTAAAGTTAACATCGGAGACCCTAGCTTCCACACGGAAAGGCCCATAGACGTTGGAGTAACCTTCAGTCTTAGGAACAGTTAGCATTACTAGGCCACCTTACACAAGAAGTTTCGACAAAGGAGACCTGGTAATGCTAACTGTTCCTAAGACTGAAGGTTACTCCAACGTCTATGGGCCTTTCCGTGTGGAAGCTAGGGTCTCCGATGTTAACTTTAGAGTAAGAGTGGCCTAGGATTCATAAGCTTTTTAACAGAATTACCTGACATAAACTGTCTGACAGTTTCCTTTGCTTTCCGCATCACCCTCAACCTCTCAGCCCAAGTAGGCTTTCTAAAACTGTTAACAGACCCAGCGCTACACTCACACTTTATGTTAAACTCAGTAGGTGGCAACTTTACAACCTCGTTTTCAATATGTACCACTGATTTCTCCTCTAAGGAGCTTGAAACCATTGGTTTATGCGCACTGGCAACGTAGCTAAGGTCTATATAATCACGGTCTTCTGGTTTCAAGGAAATCATGTTGCCACGTTCCCGTATTGGGGGTAATGGGATATTCAATCTCCTAATATCATTGATTCCCAGAATCCCGTCGTAGGCCTTATCTCTGAGCGACATTAGCCAAAACCTTATCTCTCCCAGCTCAATGCCGTTTTCGTTACCAACTCTACAGGTTTTAACACGGGTAAGTGTCTGCTCTTGGCCTGTCACTGACACTATACGTAAAGTTTTAAGTGCATCGTCCCAATTCTCCTTCAAGACCTTACACTTTTCGGAATCAATAATACTGACTTGGCTTCCTGTATCGTATAACAGGTGCCACATATTGCCGTTAATATTAACCTTAACTATTGGCAGATTTCCATACGGATCTCCGCCATATGAACGTATGTTCACTATCTCGGCATTGTCAAGAGTATTGCGGTTGGCAAACATAGAAGACTGTCTTGAGCAACAATCACTAGCTATATGTCCTAATCTACACTCAGATGGACTCAGCCTGATTTCGCCCAACAATTTAGTCAGTTTTTCTATCTCACCTCTAAGATCTGCAATACACTGCTCATTTTCGTGCTTCATCCTGTTTACACTGGCACTAAGCATCTTCATCTCACTCTTAATGCTATTTATTTCTTCAACCCCTTCTACTGAACATACCCCTTTCATAAAGCTGCAACGGTGTTCTACACTATCCTCCGTGGCCATGACACTGACTGCTTTGTCTATTGATTTAGCTTCACTGCGAACAATAGCCTCTCTATACTTATCGAGCACATTTTCGAGGAAAATTTCGAACACTAGGCTATCGTCAAAACTGTACTCTACTTTATCTCTAATGGCCAGGAATCTTTCTTTAAAAACCATAGGACTTTCCCCAACTCTCTGCTTAAGACCTTCTATTAATTTAAGGCATTCCCTAATACCACGCGCTTTCTTAGGGTACAATATGTTCAGTTTACTAGCAATACTTTTGAAACTGCTATCGTTACGGATACCCATCTCCTCTAAGCTAAACCTAACTTCAGGGGATAGAGCCTCGAACATGAGCAGTGCTTTGACCTCAGGATCCCATTTGCCTACTCGAGCTTTAAGCTCGACTTCCCGAATGAAAGATTCGAGATCAACCCCATTAAACACTGACAGGTTAAGCATAGAGTTCACAAACATGATGGAGTACAAAAAATAGTAATAAACCACACAATCAAAGAAAAAAAAAACGCACGTAAAATTTACCGGAATTTACACGTGCAAAACACCAGTAATCCTGGCAGGCTCGCCAATGACAAATTGTTACTTTGTACGTGGTTAACACACAAATACAATATACTAGGGCCTACAGTAAGAGTAACTTAAACACAGAAAAATCGTGGACTCAAAAGTACAACACAAAAAAAAAGTAAATAATAAACCACAATTTGTTAAATAAAATAAAAAACAGTACTTAGCTTTATTGCTGCTTAGGTAGGGATCGGACCGGGGTTACACAGGTATGCGCCGAGATTGCCAGACAGGGATATAGCACTCAGAGAACACTTTAAGTGTCCCGACAAGAAAATCCACCACACTGGCCTCGACTCATACCATAGCCCTCTTTATATACAAACATGACCACATTCGTCCAATGAGAAGGCGGGAGAGATTTGTTCACAAACAAACGAAAACACAAATTCTTTCCACTAAAACCTGAGATAAGATATGATAAGATTGCAAATATTTGTCAATATAATTTGACACATCTATCGGAATAAATATCAAATATTCTCGTTGATTTTTAATTATTCACGAATTGGCCAAGTACCCATTCTTGATTAATCAAGAAAAGCTAACCACGGACGCGTTTGGGCTGTTGGCCTTCATCAGCGTGGTGCAAGCTGTACCTCAATGACCAAAAAACTGGTCATTCAGGCATCCTGAAAAATCATGAAACGGGTAGTTAAGGAGATGCCCTTTTTTCATAATATATGAACCTTATCCCAGTACAATATTACATTTGTACTATTTTTTCACATTGTGTCTCTGCAATTCTGACCTTAACTACCCGTTTCATGATTTTTTAGGATGCCTGAATGACCAGTTTTTTGGTCATTGAGGTACAGCTTGCACCATGCTGATGAGGGACAACAGCCCGAAACGCGTCCGTGGTTAGCTTTTCTTGATTAAAGAATGGGTATTTGGCCAATTCTGGAATAATTAAAAATTAACAATATAGTTGATATTTATTCCGATAGATGGAGCAAGCAATCAGCAACTTTCAGTTGCACAATAAGGAGATGCCCATTTTCCATAATAAGTCTAGGTGTCGTCTCATAAAGTTAGAAGACCAAATTAATGAAATGTTTGTGTGATTTCGGTAACTACACTGTTACTGTCACAAACATTAAATTAATTATTACTTTATGGTCTATAACCCAACTTGTACCTTGAACAAGATTCTATCAGATCACTGAAGTGTGTGAGGTAGCAAGTTTGCCACATATCACAAGTTGGAGGTGAAAAGTTATGATGCAAGTTCTTACAGTGAACAACAAGTGGATACAAAGCATTGTTTGGAACAACTTTAGCAAGATCCAAAGAACTCTTTTGTGTCAAGTAGAGATGGCAGATGAGACCTGGCTTCCTACCCGGGTAACCAAACAACAATGGGAACAGTCAGTTGACTCCAGAGAATGTGCTTCAGATGGTCCCATCAGCCAGAGAAGTTAGGGATAAGGAGGGAATCATCATGATAGATATCTTGGAACAACTATCATTGGACAATATAACAGTGAGTTTTTAGACAGAGTCAACAAAAAACTAGAAACATAGTTCCATTTGATCAAGAAAAAGTGATTTTTTTTACCATGACATTGCACTAGCACAGCCAAACAGCATGAATGGGCTGCCGTATTTTCCAGATCTGGCCCCATGTGATTTCTACATATTCCCAAACATGATGAAATGGCTTATGGAAAAGAAATTCCCCTCAAATGAGGAAAATCATTGCTGAGACAAGAGGCATATTTTGGAGACACTTCCTATATATATTTCTTTGTAGGGGTCGAAAAATGGAAGGTTGTTGGGAGAAATGTATATTCTTAAAATTGAAGGCAATCCCCTGAAGACAATATAGAATATGAGAATTGGTAATTTAGCAACTAGAGCACCATAGATCAGGGTTGATTGTGTTTGTTCAGTGAGTAACAATGCACACTTCATGGTTCAAAGTTTTGGAAAATATTTGTTAACTCTGATGTCTACTGTGTTACAGCCTAGATATCTCCAAGTTAAGGGGGGATCTGAACACTTTGTATTGATCCAATCCAAGGGAGACCTAGTATGTGGAAACAAACTCACACGGCATAATTTCTGGAAAGCGGTTCTTCAGAGGGTAACATCTCGCCACAGAAATGGATTTCTTCCGACACTCCTTGTCTTGGCTGTCTATGAGGTCCTGCAACAAAGAGAATGTTCAACAAAATATCTTATTTAGTCCAACTTGTTTAATTCAATGGATCAAAGCTTTCAGTTGAATAAAGTCTCTTAGTTAAGATGATTTACCCCAAATATTGGTCAATAAATTGATATTTTTAGTAAGCACTCTCTTGTAATGATATCATTGCACCTTTTTAAAAAATATGTTATTTTAATCTAAATTTGGCCTAGCCACTTTGCCAGCTAAGCACATCTTTGGAGGATTGTGAATATTCCAGTTTGTTGATACAGTTAAACCTGTCTATAGCGCTCCCTCTTGAGACTCACCAAAATAGGGTGCTATAGACAAGTCACATTGTACTACATATTTAAAATCAGGCGCAATAGAGAGGTAGGCGCTATTTAAAAGGCGGTGCTATAGACAAGTGTCACATTGTACTACGTATTTAAAATCAGGCGCAATAGAGAGGGAGGTGCTATTTAGAAGGTGGTGCTATAGACAGGTTTAACTGCAGTAGCAATATAAGCATCATATAGAGCTTGTGAAATGTGTATTGTTATGTTGACCATTAATTTTATCCAAGGTATCAGCCAAGAAGGTTTAGGAGCAAGTTTTACAATTGGAGCTTACCTTCCACTTCTGGTCCAGGGGGGTGGGGCCGTTGAGAGATTTCTTGGTCAGACCCTCCACCACCTTGTCAAACTTCTCCACCTCCGTGACAAACTTCTCCAGCAGTTTGGGATCAGTCAGTTGGTCCTCTAAGCTCTGGACTTTGTTGTTTGCTGTTGACTGCAGGACCACAGCTGCAGGTAATTGTACTTCAACAATGTCAGGCGGGGTGACCTGGCCGTTGGTTCTGGCTGCTTCTGGAGGATCTTCATTCGGCTCCGGAGCTGCGATCGGAACCTGGTACACCATAATACACCACTAATGGTGAGGAACACTCAGGTGCCACATGGCCAAGATTGTGTGTACCTCAGCATTGGTGCAGTCTTCAATGAGGTGTTCATTTATTAAAAATGACATTTATTTCTTCCAACGGCAGCTTATGAACTTGGAACATGTGGAGAAATTTTATAGTTTAAATCTTTGTTTATATATATTGAGAATATTAAATGGCAAAAGATTTGTAGAACTCATTGTGAAGAAATGGAGAGAATTTTTAAACTTGTACTAAATTGTGCCAAGAGTTTCTTAGAGCTGGACTCCTGTGGAATATTTGATCCATTCTACTAGGTATTCACAACCCAGGTTCCTGGAGCACCAACTACCACGCTACTGACACCTGATCACACATGTGTGGCATGAATAATATAAAGACGAATTTGACCATGCTGAATTGATTTTAGTTGCAGATATTATTAAAACAAAAAGGTTCTTGATTCAGAATTCAAAGGTTATATGTATATAGAGTTAGCGAGAGATAACCCAGGATCCTCTCTGGGTATACATTCACTTGACTCGAAGAATTTAATCCATGGAGTAACATGACAAAACAGAATTTTTCACAGAAAGATTGAATTTAGATATTAAAGCATTTTATAAATCTCTAAAACCATTGAGATTTAGGATCAGTTTGTATAAAGAGAGAATTTAGAAGTTTATAAATAACAGGATCCAGAATGTAACAAACTACTAAGGTTCTGAACTTGAATTCAATGTGGGTAAATTATTGGCTAAAATATTTATTTCATTGCTTATATTGACAATTTGCCTCCTGCTAACTGCAGAAACTGCTCAGTTATATAAAAAGCTGACAATCTATTTAATAATTTGTTGTTTTACACAGTGCTTTTTAATTTCACCTTTGCCAGTCCCAAGCCTGGATGTAAAAGGAGGAGGGGGAGCCGTAACAAGCTTGCTAAAAAACCTGGGCTCAGCTGGCCTGGCTGATAGTACCCTGTAAGGGCTCCTAATCCAGGATGTTTGTACTCCATGTTAGGAGCGGCTGTACATGGCGTCTGTTCCTCATGTCAGAGGCAGCCATTTCTTATTGGAGCTAAGTCAGTGGCCTGCTACTGAGTAGTGCTCCCAGTCTTAACCCTTAACTGGACGGGTTGGGTAGATTCTACCCATGCATAAACTTAATATAGGAAAAAAATATTTTTTTCGTTTACCTAGAGCTACCAGATTTTGTGTATTCTAATTTTACAGTGATACAAATATTTTGCATCCATCGTTCATAAATTTCAGTTTTGGGAGGGGGGTTAAATTAGCATGTGTGGGCGGATTCCGCCCAGCCCGTCCAGAAGCGTGAGAATTTTTCGTGTCAGTGTTAGCTCGTGGCTCATACTTGAGTCTCTATCTTCCGTTATTTTTAGCTTCCTTTTTATAAAATAACACTTCTTTCTTTGGATAAGTAGAATAATCAATCAAGTCAACAGAGAGAACTATCCCTGCCAACCCAAAATATATATAGGTTTTAGAGATTAGTCAACCACACTTTGGAAGAAATATTCCAGCAGACAATTGATTCACTTCAGTAGAATTAGTTGATAAGTTGAAAGAACATGGCCTTACATATTTAGGAACGATGAGAAAGAACAAAGCTTAGATTCACCACAATTTCAACCGCACCCTAATAGAGAATCAGGAACCTCTATTTTTGGTTTCTCTGGAACAACCACTTTAGTCTCCTATGTTCAAAAAAAAAAAATAAAAAAATCGGTAATCAGATTGATAAAAAAAGGTAAAAAAGAAAGGAGTCATTTTATTGGTGATATTGGGAGAGCATTACCTGATGAACATCTAGCCACACCAATCTCAATTCTCTCCCACTGGAATTGCAGACGACAATTCAGGAAAAATAATGGTTCAAGTAAACCAAGTGAAACTACGATGCCACAACAATCTGATACTCCAAAAAGGTGCTACAAATGTCCATCAAAAAACGCAGTAAAAAATAAAAACCCTTTGCTCTGTATGTCAACTAAGCGTGTGCAATTACATTTCTTTATAATTTGTGAAAACTGTAAATAGATTATATTCAGAATTTTTAAAAGTCAAAATCTGTATATTAACTATATATTAATTATATTTTTTTGAATATTGATTTCAATCATTATTTAGCGCTTATTTCATAAAGTTACATAGGTGGGTTGAATCTACCCAACCCGTCCAGTTAAGGGTTAATAACATTAGCAGATGCATTCTACTTCACCCAGTCGTGATGGTTGTCAAAGCTTGTTACCCTGCTATGAGTGAAGATATGAAAGAAGAAGACACAGTGTTTAATATCTAAATGATTATATTTAGGTCACATATATATTATATATATATATTTAATTAAAAATAAGTATTTAATACTTTAGTAAAATATTGTCAGTGAATAATTAGTTTAATTATAAATCAGCTATTAAATTGAATTGGTGCTGCTCCATATATCTGTTAGATTACTGTTTGTTTCTGTGTAACAATAAACTCCACAACATCACGCCTGTGACGACAATAAACTAGATGAATGATCTTGCATTGGCCGGGATCTTCCTGAGATAATTTTACCAACAATAACCAGAGTACACATAGTAGTGGTGTGATGATACAATCATTAATACAATCAAGATAATGAAGCCTCCACTACAACTCCTGGAGCCAGGTACAGAAGCCGCCATCTTCCGACTCTAGTTGCTGCGGTGGAGATCCAGCTGACCAGCTGTTGCCAGGCTGATTTATTTGTAGGGAGGTTCCTTAATCATCCAATGTACAGAGGAGGTTGCAGTCTGGAATATCTTCAGCTGATAACACGGACATCTGAAAAGTTGATCGACAGTTTGATTTTTCTTTCTCAAAAGTGCAAGCAGGTGAGGTCACTTTTGGAAATTTTTTCAACATCTGCTTGTACAAAATCATGCTCTGTCAATATTGTGGATGTGGTGTCGGAAAGTTGGAGTTTTGGAATCATGGGAATTAGAAGTCTGGGAAATGCTGCCACTTCTAAGGTATCTTGTGGAGTCATGTTATATAGGCTGGTCCATAGAGCTGTATGGAAAACTCTTTACTGCAAATGCAGGTGAGCTTTCTGCGGGGGGTGGCAAAGTGCAGAGGTAAATTGGAGTGGGCCACCTTTTTGAAATTTGATCAACTTGCTCATTTCCTTTGATGTCGCATTGGACCCAGCTGAGCTGGACTGCCTCCAGAGTATTGAGGTTCTCTCAATAAGTGGATTCCTTGGAACATCAGATGGTGTGTAGGTTTGTCATGCAGTCAGATACAATGTCTTCTTGACATGATCTGTATTGCCCTCGTAGTGAACAAGATGGCCAGTAGTTCTGCCTGGTAGGAAGTTATTGTGGAGCTTGAGGTAGATTCTTATAACATATGAATTAATTAAGAAAAAGGCATCTCCTTATCGTGCAACTGAAAGTTGCTAATGGCTTGCGCCATCTATCAGAATAAATATCAACTATTCTCGTTGATTTTTAATTATTCCAGAATTGGCCAAATACCCATTCTTGATTAATCAAGAAAAGCTAACCACGGACGCGTTTCAGGCTGTTGGCCCTCATCAGCGTGGTGCAAGCTGTACCTCAACGACCAAAAAATTTGGCCAATTCTGGAATAATTAAAAATCAACGAGAATAGTTGATATTTATTCCGATAGATGGCGCAAGCCATTAGCAACTTTCAGTTACACGATAAGGAGATGCCTTTTTCATAATTTATGCACCTTATCCCAGTACAATATCACATTTGTACTATTTTTTGACAACCATTAACTAAATAATATTTTCCAATACCATTGGATACACCAAAATATTTTTTATTTCATATAGTCTTCATGAGTCTACAACAGTTTTATTGCCAAATTACTATTTGTACTAATTAGCAGCTCTCAGGTAAGATGACACCTCTCGCTAAAGAACACTTTGGCTCAGCAACTAGGTGTCAGGGAGGTAGTTCTAACATGTTCTGCCATGACCTCACTTCTGTATATGGCATCTCCTGAGTGTGGTGCTAACATTTGCTGATGGCTTGCACCATCTGTCAGAATAAATATCAACTAATTGGTGATTTTTTAATAAAAGAAAATAAGACGTGATCCAAATAATTTATTAGTGTGTGACGTTTCGGCAACAACATTGTCACCATCATCAGACAAAAGAATAAATTTGACAATAAATTTATTTAATTTATATTTACTTATATAATTATTATTTAATAAATAAATTTATTCTTTTGTCTGATGATGGTGACAATGTTGTTGCCATCACACACTAATAAATTATTTGGATTAGGTCTTATTTTCTCTTTTATTATAATCTATAATTCAAATTGTGCTTTATCATTGTTGATTTTTTAAATATTACAGAATTGGTCAAATACCCTTTCCTCTTGATTATCAACCATATATGTATTGTGTCATCAGTGTGTACCTGTATATTGTGACCCACTCTAAATCTCTTCGATATTAACACAGAATGTGGCAAATGCTACAGGTTTCTGGGTTTCTTTATATAAATAAATCATCTCCAGAAACCATTTGCTTGAAACCACTCTGACTTGCTCTTTTCCTTCTTATATAGCTTCTGTATAATAGCTCTGTATCCCATATAACACCCTGTTTTTGCCTAACTCCTGAACAAGACTATAGTTTTGAACTCCATAGCCAACAATATGGGAACATTTGGGTAGTCACCTCGGGAAGAAATGAACTGCTGCTACCAGTTGTCAAAACAACATCTATAAAAACCTATGGGATAGCTACATCTTATTTCAAAAACAGACACTCATCATTTGTTCCCTCATTTCCAGGAATTATGATGGAGCATCCCACAATTCATTGATGCCAATTTCTAACCATGTTTTATATAATGACTATTCCCTGTATGCAACAATGTATCCTAACATATTTGTCCACCCAGCTAATCCTGTTGTGGCAGATGTGACAATACATTAACAGCCAATCGTAGCCACAGGGACTAATGGACTTTGTACTCACCAGGCCCAGACACTGTCCGGACTGATGTGGTGCCCCACTGCAGGAGTTCCACCGTACAGTGACTTCTCTGTCTCAGCAGTTACTGATTCTGTTCTATTCTTCCACTGGATGTTACTTTCCACTCTCCATTGAACTTGCTGTGTCCACCAGGTGTTGTTGGAGGAAAGCAGCTGGAAGGTGATTTGATGCAAGTTTTATTTCTTAGCTCATTTAGGAGACATTCAGTGAGTCCTCTCTGCAGCCAGCCATAGGTGGGATCCAACGCCCCGGAGAGATGGCAAGTGTCCACATGGATCATCCCACTACTTGGACACAACTTTTCAAACTGTCTCCTCAGGTGTTAGCGGTCGGTCCCCGCCCGACACACAACCCCACCCATACCCAAAATATTCTGTTCACCCACTGTGGCCAGATTGTCTGTTATGGGATAAACAATCATAGATAATCACACTCTATGATTAGTGCTTTGTGGTGATGAGCCATACCCTCCCTCTTTCAACTTTTATTCATTGCTGGATAAGGTTGTAGAAAGATTTTAATAAATATATATTTAAAAGAAAAGAAGTGTTCAAAAATATGTTTAGAATTTTCAGCGATAGATGGCACTAAATTAATGATATATATATATATATGGTAATAGGAACAACTTCCTTAAGTCCATGACTGGTGCATATTATAGGTGGCTGGGACTTGTGCCAACTACAATAGCAAGTTTGCAGCCAGACCTGGGACTGAATGACTGGAAGTCTTCCATTTGAGCCCCCTGCGAAGCTATGTCTGCAGGACAGTAATGACAGTAGTTTTTAAACACAAGGTAATAAGACCAAATCCAAATAAATGAATAGTGTGTGATGTTTCGGTAACATCGTTGCTTATTTATTTGGATTTGGTCTTATTACCTTGTGTTTTTAATCTATAATCCAAATTATCAACAGTAGTTTTTTAGTTAGCTGAGGAAGGGCTTGCCTGGAAGTACTTTATACAATTAATAAAAAGAGTTGCAGCATCTTTTTGTAAGGAATGGCAACTTCCTTGCTGTAATTACCAGGAGTTCTGGTCTGGGATTTGATAGTTATCCTTACAGTATGCTGACAGGATTCTATGCCCAGTTGTGGTGTTGCTCTTATATATCCTGGGCTCAGCAGGGCCTATTTGCACACAGTTTCTACAGCTTGTCTTGCCCAACACGTCCTTGGTTTCATCAGAGTCCTCCAACCTGGTGTTGATCCGACATGACAGCAAGACTTCTGTCATCTCTATCAATCAATTGAGACACTAAATGTTCCTTTTAAAGATAAAACTGGAGTTTTCAGCCAAAGTCCTCACGGCCCTGAATAAAATTAATTGAATAATGAATTGCATCATTTAGCTTTTGTATTTGATAAGGCACAATTTGAATTATAGATTATAAACACAAGGTAATAAAACCTAATCCAAATAATTTAATAATGTGTGACGTTTCGGTAACAGCATTGTTACCATCATCAGACAAAAGAATAAATGATTTATATAAACAGTTATTTTTTTGTCTGGTGATGGTAACAACGCTGTTACCGAAACGTCACACACTATTTATTTATTTGGATTTGGTTTTATTACCTTGAGTTTTTGTATTTAAATAGTATCAATGATTATAACAGCAAAAAGTTCAGCAAGTGAGATGAAGCAAAGAAAGCTCAGGAGTAATTTTTTAAAAAGATATTTAAGTATGGGTAACACACACACACACATATATATAGGTTCCTCACTTGGCAGCATTGTTTGCTAAATGACATTGGCCCAGGATACACTCATGAAGTGGAAACTCTTTGATGTCGTCAGTCATCAATTTTTGTGAAGGAGACAGAGGCAATTTTGTTCACACTTGAGTATCTTCTGTTACTGTAAAATCTTTGTTTACGTAATATGATTAACAAACGTATTATAAGATTTATTTATTGGGTATTAGATATATTTATTTACTTACAGGATTGTTGTCAGTATTAGATAGCGTTAGTTATTTTATTTACATTCTATATCGAACTCAACTGTGTTGCTGAGTACAATATTAACTATATTACATCTCTCCTTTTTAATAAATCCATTCTTTTTGGTGGCTTCACCTGGCGACCGCTTCTTGTGAACTTCCGCTCCTCTCTGGTCTCCTCCTCTCCAGCTGGATTATCTGACTGCAGCTCCATCCTGTCAGAACCTTTAGGCAGAGTTTCTTGATCTTGCTCCATAGTTGAACAAGCACTTCCACTGGGTTCTTGCTCAAGGATGCTTTCATGGTCTCTTTGGGATTGGTTAGTTGTAATATGTGATTGGTTTCTTCTGTAGAGTCCTTTGTTGTTCTGGACTGTATAGGACCTTGTACCATCTTCTCGAACTATTGTGGCTGGTTTCCAGTTTCTTCTGTTTTCTCTTAGATAAACTTCTCGTCCGATCTTGAAAGTTGGTTCGTCTTTTGATCCTTTGTCATAGTAGAATTTCTGCTTGTTTATGGATCTTCTTAGCTTTAAAGTGACATCTTTTTGGATGCAAGGTCTTAACAATTCTTTACTGATTGGCAAGATTGTCTTTGTTCTTCTTGAAAGTAGTCTTTGTGCTGGTGATCCCATGTCTTCTCTTGGAGTATTTCTATAGTTGAGTAATGCAATCTGGATATCATCTCCACTTTGTTTGCATTTCCTGAGAATGTTCTTTGCTATTTGCACAGCTCTTTCAGGCAGTCCATTTGATTTAGGGTAATGTGGACTTGAAGTCTTGTGATTAAACTTCCATTTGTTGCCATTAAACTCTCTTGAAGCATAATTTCTTCCATTATCTGTCTCCAGAACTTTAGGAATTCCATGTATGCTAAAGTTTCTTTTGAGAAATTCAATGGTATCTTTTGAATTTATGGTGTTAATAGGTTCAAAGTTTATGAATCCAGAATAACTGTCTATAATCACGATAAGGCAATTTCATTCAGTACTTTTGTCTGAAGGTGGTAACAACGCTGTTACCGAAACGTCACACACTATTTATTTATTTGGATTTGGTCTTATTACCTTGTGTCTATAATCACAATGTATCCATTCCCTTCAAATTGAAAGATATCTAATGCGACAATTTCCCATGGAAGCTCAGGAATTTCTTTTAGCATTAGGGGTTGTTTTGTTTGTCTCTTTGTGTAGCTATGCATGTCTTGCAATTTTCTACCATGTCAGAGATTGGACAATCCTGCCCAATAAATGGAGTCTTTGGCTCTTTTGGTACAACCAGTAATGCCTAGGTGGCCTTCATGTATCTGCATGAGAACTTGTTTTTTGATTGATTCTGGTATTATTATTTTGGTTCCCCTCAGAACTAGGTCTTCATGAATGGAAAGTTCATCTTTTATATTCCAATATCTTCTGCAAGATAAAGGAACTAGTGACTTTTGGTCTGGCCATCCTTGGATTATTGTTTCTTTTAGTTCTAGAATTCTGCATCTTCCTTTGTAGCTTTCATGATGTTGGTTGTTGATCTATTGTCAAATGCAGTAATTAAAAGGATTTCTATTGGATTTTCTTCTAGAATCTCATATGATTGGCAATCTCGACTCAGTAAGTCTGCAATCAAGAGCTCCTTTCCACTCTTGTATTTAATATTTGGTCCATATTGATTAATTTCCATGAATATTTTTTGAAGTCTTGGTGGCATTTTATCCATTGGTTTTTTGTAAATGGATTCTAACGGTCGATGGTCTGTTTCTACTAAAAGAGATTTACCATATATATAGGTATGGAATTTCTTACAACCAAATTTAATTGCCAGAGCTTCTTTTTCTATTTGAGGGTAATGCCTCTGAGCATCATTTAATGCAGAAGAAGCATACGCAATTGGTCGATCTTCTTGGAGTAAGACTGCTCCAATGGCATGTTGGCTTGCATCGACCGAAAGTACCACATCTTTGTTAGGATCATAATACTTTAGGGTTGGCGCTTGTTTTAATAAGTCTTTTATTCTTTCCATATCCTTGTCCCTTAAGCTGTCCCATTGCCATTCTGTGTTTTTCTTCAGAAGCAATCTCATTCTGTATGTTATCTCTGAGAGATTTGGGAGGAATTTATGTAAGTATTGAACCATTCCCAAAAGTCTTTGTAGTTCTTTTTAATGACTGATACTTCTTGATCCGAACGCTGTTGCATGACCTTTATTTCTTTGTTTGTCCTTTCTGCAGCCATACATATTTGTATTGCCTTATCCAGGTCCAAATCAGGATCACTTAGAAGTTTTTCTCTTGTGTGGTCATCATGAATACCAACAACAACCCTGTCTTTGATTAGTTCCATCTTCCAAACTTTCAAACTTGCACTTTGATGCTTGTAGGTGCAATCTGGTGATGAAATCTGTAATTGTTTCAACCATGCTTTGTTGTAATTTATTAAAGTTATAACGTTCCATGGTATAATTTTTTTTTTGGCAAAAAGTAGTTGGTGAAACGTTTTTTGATTTCTTCAACTTTTTTAGTTTCTTCTGGAGATAGTACAAATGTACGGTAAATTTTTTGGGCATCACTTCCTATTATTGTCATGAACGACGCGACTTGAACTTCTGGTTCTTTCTTTTTCATCTCCATAGCAGTTTCATACCAAGAATATTGTTGAAGCCAATCTTCCCACCTTTCTCTATTAGGATCAAAATGTTCTGGTGCCTCCATGGTTAGTTATTTAAATATTATTCTCAAAGCTATTTATTTTCGCTTATTTTTAAGTTTGGAACTTTTGTTAACCCCTTCAGTTTAGAACTAGGGTTAGCGAAATACGCTACTTTTATTTATTTTAAATTTTAAACTTCTGACACCATGTAAAATATTTGTTTACGTAATATAATTAACAAACTATTATAAGATTTATTTATTGGGTATTAGATATATTTATTTACTTACAGGATTGTTGTCAGTATTAGATAGCGTTAGTTATTTTATTTACATTTTATATCGAACTCAACTGTGTTGCTGAGTACAATATTAACTATATTACAGTTACTTTGTATCAAATATCTTTCAGAGTTATTCTCTGAAATGTACATGCTAAAAGGTACAACTTCCTTAAGTTTTGTCCATGAGCGTATTGCACCAAGTATGAGTCTATTTTTGTGTGCTGAGCAAGCGAGCTTATACATGAAAAGTGCAGATTTTAATTAGGTTAAAACATTTGGAAATGATGAATTGATGATTCTCCCAGTCAGGCATATATAACACCAGCCACAAGCTGTTTAGGAACTTGAATTAAAAAAAATTTGGAACATCACTAATACCCTTTTGGGTGATTTCATGCCACTTAGTGTAGGATCTGCCTATGACATGGTTTGAGGGGCATTAAGGCTTGCTCTAAGGAGATGATTGTGAAGGCAGCATAAGCCTTTTTTGGGAGAATTTGTGAGAGCAAAGATACATTGAAGGGAAGGGCCATTCTGTCCCTGAGACAGAAGGGGCATCTGTTTAAGCAGGCAAGTCAGTCCTGAGGATTATACTGTACAGAGGACCACATTAAACTCACTTATTTGAAAACTGAAGCTGAAAAAAAAAAAAGGTCTAAAAGAAGATGCCTTCCAAAGAGTAATTTTCTATTTCACTATAATGCTCACCCTCTATTTTGACTGGAAATAAAGTCCAAACTTTGCAGGACATTTGCTGCGAGGTATGATCACATCCTCTGTACTCCCCTAATCTTACAACGGAAGGTTCAACATTATACTCAAGAAATATAGGAAGCAGCTATTTAAAGTGACTCACAAAACCATCCATCTGTAGGGGGTGCATGCACTCCCTGGCAAATGTACACAGAGGGTGTTCCATAAGAGATCTTTATTTCAAGATCATAATCATAGCATGAACAACTTAGTAGGTTGTAGGACCACCATGTGATACATATCCAGCTTGGTACAAAGTCACAGATTGCTTCCTGAGGGATAGTTCTCCATTCCCTGTCAACCATTCGCCAGTTCTGAACATGGCAGGGTTTGCAAGCATCACATCCCAGATATGTTCAATTGGTGAGAGATCCAGGGAAGCATCTGTACACCTTAAAGAGCATGCACAAGATCCACATGTACTGACACCCTCCAACTTGCCATGTTCTGTGCCAGTGCATCTAGATGTGTGATTTGATGAATGGCCAACCAGCCATTCTCAGCCTGATTTCGATGTCCTCATGTCTGCTGGAACTGGTGTCAGCTGGCAGTTCCCATGTGTCCTCTGAGACCAGCAACAAATTTCTGCAATGATTCCCAGCAGTATCAGCAAATAACTAATGCCTATAGCACATCCTGCAAGTTCCTTCCTTTATATCACACTCCATCTCCGAGGTGCTCATTTCACATCACATTTGCATAACCCAGTGTGGGGGGTGCATCTATCCTGAACTCTGAATAATTTTCTAAGCCACCCCTTCTTAATGTTCCATTTTCACTGTCAGGTAGTGTATTTTATACATTACATTAAAACCTCTTTAATTCCACACTGACTTTAATTCAACTGAAAATTCTGATCTCTTGGGATGAAGGGTGGGAGTTGCTACAGAATATTTTCTTCATTTGCTATTGTCCTGCTTCTTCTTTATAGATAAAATTTGGATTATAGATGCAAACCATGGTAACAAACCAAATTAGATATAATATACTTATTGATCTTGTTGCCGTATAATCATTTATTATTATTTTTTTGTTCTTAAAAGAGGTCAGAGGTCTCTGGCTCGGAGATTTTTTACTTTCTCCAGATTTTAAAGAAATTATTTCTTCTAGAATATATCTTCATGTGACTGTGGAAGTAAGATCCTGGATAAGAAATCCTCTATGCGGTTGAACTACTTTGCAGCAACCGGCCGCTCCAGGTTCAAATTTATTGTTTCCATTTCTTCAATTTATCTATTTCATTTATTTCTTGGATCCACACCTACCAAATTTACATTTTAGAAATGTTCTTGGTTTTTAAGGAATTTCTAGACACCTATAAGAGCTTTTAGGAAGGTAAACAAAATATATAGAAACGCTTGCTTTGAGCAATCCTTTTCAACAAATAATTCACAAAATTACAGTTAGGCATAAGACATTTAACTGGCAATTGACATTTCAGATTGATGTGAAGGATGATGTTCAGCTGGGTGGATGGAAGTCCTTCATTCATACCTAAGCAATACTTCACAATCATCAGACTCCACAGGAGAGCTTCACAATCATCAGGCTCCACAGGAGAGCTTGTATCCATTCTGTGGTTGTAGACTTGGTGAAGAATAAATCCACAAAATTTGGATTATAGATTATAAACACAAGGTAATAAGACCAAATCCAAATAAATTAATAATGTGTGATGTTTTGGTAACAGCATCGTTACCTAAACGTCACACACTATTTATTTATTTGGATTTGATCTTATTACCTTGTGTTTAAAATCCAAAAAAGAAACAGTCTACAAGCCAGTTACTTCCTGCAGCAGAACAAACTAAATGTGTGGAGAGCTCAATAAAGAGTCAAAACACAGAGGTCCGAAACACTGTGTTCAAGAAGTCAAAATAAATTTCATCCAATTTGTGCTTTGAATCATGGGTAAAGGTTTGGACCATTTATATACAAGGTATGACAAAAAGTTCCTGCATTGAGGCTATAATTTTATTTATACAAAATAAAAATTGTAAAAATAGTTCTCAAAATAAGACTCTCCTGCATCAATACACCTTGGTCATATTTTCTTTCAACTTTGGAAACACTTGGAAAATTTGTCTTTGTATATGCAGCACAAAACAATCAGCAATTTCTCTTTAATGGCTTGAATCGGGTCAACCCATTGACCTTCAAGTGCCATCTTCAATTTTGAATAAAGGAAAAAAGTGATTTGGTGATAAATCAGGAGAGCAGGGAGGTTGTGGAGGAACAGCGGTTTTATTTTTGTCAATAAATGAGTACCGAATGAGCCATATTTGGCTGAGTGTTATCATGATGAAGCCACCAATCTTTATTCTGCCATCTTTCTGGCTGTTTATTTCACAGTCTAACATAACCTTTTAAAAATATCAGAATAAACTTTATGGTTAATTGTCGTCCCAGTCAGTATAAATCCATGATATACAAATCCTTTACTGTTGAGGAAAGTGACAAGCAGAACCTTCATTTTTACTTTTCCATCCTGGCTTTTTGGGTCTAGGTTCGTCATCTGCCAACCATTGACTTCACTGGCATTTTGTTTCAGGATCTTAGCAATGGTTCGTCCCGTTAAGGTCCCATTATCACCTTATGTTACCATTTTTACATTGTATGGTCAATTTAAACCAGTTTTCGCAAAGTTAATATCTGAGGAACAAACTTGCACGATCATCTTTTTTGCCCCAGATCAACATGAATAATGGAATGGCATATTCTAAATGACACTCTGGTTTTTTTGGATGCTTCTCTGATTGTTATTCTCTGATTTGAAACACCAGGACTTTGATTTTTTTTCTACATTTTCAGGAACACTCACAATTTTTGGTTGTCCACATCTTGTGACCTCTTCCACAGAAGTTTGGCCATCTTTAAACCTTTTGAACCACTCTCTCTCAGTTCTTCTTTTGAAGGTCTTCTCCAGATGCTTTTTGTAACAAATCAAATCTTTCGCTGGCTGATTTACTGATTCGAAAACAGAATTTCAAACACCTTCCATTGCAATGCACATTTACATGCACCTGGTGTTAACTTCGTCCCTCTTTTTAATAGGTGTATTATTATTTTTATTTATAAATGCTTTTTTTGAAGTAAACTTGTTCATAAAATTAAAAGTGTTTTATAGATGCCCTGGAGGGATGATCTTGCCTAAATAGGCTCTTGAAGAGTCAATCCTATTCATACAATAGCAAATGTAATATACAGGATAATGATTTGGTACAATTTGGATCATAGATTAGAAACACAAGGTAATAAGACCAATGCTGTGTGATGTTTTCTCATTCAGTACTTATGTCTGAAGATGGTAACAACACTGTTACCTCACACACTATTTGATTTGGTTTTGTTACCTTGTGTTTCTAATACAGGATAATGTCACCACTCAGCATAAGGTGAATACAATATTGATGATAATCTCGACACAGTACAGAGCTGAAAGAAAAATTGCTATAAAAAGCAAGAGGCAAATAGGTCAAAATATTTTTGGTCTATCTTACCCTAAATATATTATTTTGGCCTGCAGCATAAAGAGTTATATATAATTGAAGGCTAAACATATTTTTCATATTTCAATTTTAGACTTTTCAATACTTTTGTCAGGTAACAACATTGTTACAGAAATGTCACACACTATTAATTATAGACTGTTATTGGCCTTCTTGATGCAAAATGTGTTTAAAACTGTCTTCAGAGGGTTTAACTAGAGTAATTAAATAATAATTAGTGGCCATACACTGTGTTTTGAATGTTTTTTTTTTCGCTTATCCCTAGTACACGTGGTACAGGCCATGATAATCATGGTGGGTAGAAGTAGGTGACTGCTTTTACTGTAAGTACACCACATTTCTACACATGTGAAAAGCAGTTCGACTTTGCACTTACAAATGTGCCAGAGCCCCGTTTGGTTACTTGTTTTTGAATGTACTCTAGTTAAGCCTTTGTAGACAAACTGTTGGTCAGCCTGAGGGAAATTAAAATGTGCAATAAGTTTATTTCATATGTAGAAACAAATATACAACTCTTCAATTCAATGGTCCCAAAGAATAAGAATTTCCTGTTGAAGTCATTCAACTCTATAGCTGCTGACAACACACCAGTGTTGTTAAGTTTTTTTTTTTTAAAGAGTAAAAAAGTAAAATTGTACTGGGATCCAGGTGGATAAATTAAGAAAAAAAGCATCTCCTGATCGTGCAACTTAAAAGTTGCTGATGTCTTGAAATCGTTGATTTTTAAATATTCCATAATTTTTCATATAGTTTGGCATGAGAACACCCTCCCAGCCCAAATACCTGTTTCATGATTTTTCAGGATGCTCCAAAGGCCACCTTTTTTGGTCATTGAGGTAGAGCTTGTACCACGCTGATAAGGGCCAACAGCCCGAAAACATGCACGTGGTTGGCTTTCTTGATTAATCTAGAAAAGGTATTTGGTCAATTCTGGAATAATTAGTTGATTCCAAGAGATGGCAGCAACTTTCAATTGCACAATCAGGAGTTATTCTTCTGTTATAATAGAAATAGTTTACAGGGTGGTATCCTGGTCACCTAGACTGTGGTTTTGACATTTTGTATATACAATCTTATAATTTAAAAGGCATATATTGGATCAAAATATAATTTATTTTTCTGATATTAAAAACCACAAAATTATATTTTGATCCAATATATGCCTTTTTAATTGAAGATCTATTTATGGATTGCTCTATTGGAAAAAAAACAATCTTATTGGATAACCTGTGTTAAAAAGAATGCCAGCACCTGGGTACTCCTGTGGGTAACAGTTCATGTGGCAACAAGTAGGTACTCTGGTGAAGTGTTTTATTGCTGCTACTTTATCTATTATAAAAAAAGCAGAAAAGAATATGATTAGAGAATATACCAGTACAAGTGTGTACATTGATGAACAACAATCAGGAATACACAAATCCATCATTTCTCTGTATGCTGGAAGGAGTGGGAAGAGATAGTGGAGTATTTTAAGCCGCCCAAAAACATTGTTTATTTTGCCAATAAGCAGAAGCCAATAAGAGGTGGCTGACAAAGAGGAAAAAAAGCAGGCATGTCAGTTAGATATTTGCCAAGAGCATCAAGGAGAAGATTGATGGAAAGAGCATGAGGGCCATAGCCAAGAATATGGGCATGGATTCTAAGACAATTGTCAGAAATGTCCATGAGAATTTTGGGCTCAAGTCCTATTCCTTATGAAGATCTCCACCATCCAATCTGTAATGGCTTACAAAGTGATGACCCAAAGGTCATTGCTGCCAAGGCTTGTGCTTGCTTTGAGTCTGTCATACTTATTATAGGAGACGTCTACATGGACAGTTTCTGAACTTAACTACTATTGTGTCTATGTATCAATTCACTCATCTCTGCCTAGTGAGAGGTGCCAGTTTAATGTATTAAAACAATAAGATAGGGGGGGGGGTCAAAATGAAAGGATGTTATGGAAAAAATGGAGGTGGGTTTTAAAAATAAAGAAAACAAAAAATGAAACCCTTAGAGTTCCAAATGTTTATTTCGATGTCTGACACCATACAATAAAAACAACAACATAAAAGGATGAAGAAGATGGCACACCTAGTTGAGCTGGAAGGGATAGGGATATTTAGACTCCAAGTTTAAATGGTTCAGGAGGAACTTACCTTGCTGGGGGTGAGGAGGGGGGAGTTGGGGGTGGGCTCCAGGGTTTCTGACAGGAGGTCCCGTTGTTGTGGTGGCATCATGGCTGCAGGTGGGACTGCTGCGTACTGCTGCCCCCAGCTGACTGTTGTGTCCTGGTAGGTCGCAGTAGAGTTGGTCTGCACTGGGGTTGAGGTGGCCTGGGTGTAGACAGGGTAGTAGGCTGCCTGGTAGCCATAGCAGTCCTGGGCCGAGGTGGAAGCTGGCTGGTACTGGGGGTAGGTTGGGTGCTGGGGAGCCTGGTGGCTGGAGGTCTGGGTGACTGGAGCCTGGTGGCTGGAGGTCTGGGTGACTGGAGCCTGGTACTGGGGATAGGTTGGGTGCTGGGGAGCCTGGTGGCTGGAGGTCTGGGTGACTGGAGGCTGGTAGGATACCTCAGGGGGATAATGTTGGGAAGTGGGTGGTTGATAAGTGGGCTGCTGGGAGGGATAGGACTGGTAGGAACCTGAATGGTACGGCTGCTGGGGGGACTGATAGCCTTGCTGATATGATGCAGACTGTTGGGAGAACTGGAATGGCTGGGGGACTGAAGTTGGGTAGACCTGGCTGATGTAGGGCTGTTGACTGCTCATGTCCTGGTAAGGCTGTTGTTGCTGGCTTGAAGCCATGTAGGCTGGGGTTGATGACTGGGCCATCGAGGTCTGGTAGGCTTGTTGGGCTGGAGCTGTGTAGGATGTCTGGTAGGTGGAAGGCAGTGGCTGGGAGGTTACCACGAAGGTTGGGGTAGCTGCTGAAGACAAATAGGGCTGGGAGGTTGGGTAGGTGGGAGGCTGCTGAGCTGTCTCCTGCATGTCAGTGGTGGTGGTGGGGAAAATCTGCTGGCTGTTCACTGCGGGCTGCTGGATGTAATACCCGGCATTGTGGTTGTAGCCGTATTGGTTGGGCACATAGGGAGATGCAGGGTCCTTAGTGAGAGCAGGCTCAGGGACAGGAGTGCTTGCTCCAGAGGAGTAAGGAGTGGCAGCTGCTGAAAAGGCAGCTTGGGAAGGCTGATTGAAGTTGGGTTGGGAGTAGTTCATCTGGTTGGAGGAGTAGAGGGGACTGGGATCCTTGGCTGGGGGCAGCGGGCCATCATAGACAGGGCTGACTGGCACGTTGTCCCGGGTGTAGGTCAGGCTGTCCTTGCCCTGGATGGTCTGGGTGTAGGGCATGCTGGCCGGGGTGTAGCTGGTGCTGGAGAAGGGAGGCACCATGCCTCCTGTCAGACTCAGATTCTGCATGTGCTGTCCCATGTAGGGCAAATAGTCCTTTAGTTTGGGGGTATAGGCGGCTGGCTTTGGTCCCGGAGCTCCATAGGCTGCTCACACAAGCTCTCATGCAAAAATGGTGTAAAACAGGGAGGCAAGTGAATCTGTGATATTTATTAAGAGACAGTGAGAGAGTGGATACTCCTGGAGATGGTTTCTCATTGGAAGATGAGGTCATTTTGGGTTTGGCAAAAGTAGCTGCTCATCAGATAGGTCTGTCTTGCCCATGAGGTATTGTTGATGTAACCAAGGGAGGGAAGAAGAATAAATTGATTATAACCTGGGCTCCTGTAGCATCATTATATTATACATCAGCTCCAATCTGTCAATTTTTGTTGTTTTTTTTTGCATTAAACCTAGATATTAATATTCAGTAGTTATTTAAAATATGTATGACTTTTATAATGTGTAATGTTACTAAAATAATTCCATTTTCAAAAGGCTCTCTATCGCATTTAGAAAAGGTCAAAATATTCATAGAACAGTTTGTGTGTAGAACCTATTCCTGGGGATTCCCCTGTAAACAGGCATTGGAAGAGAATTTCATGGAAAACCTCCAACTCTTACTTCATTCATCTAATGAATGGCACTTTCTAATGTAGGAATAAGAATAAAGAATTATCAAATTTGTTTATTCAGTGACCAGAGAATAGAATGTTTATCATGAATTTCAACACAGGGACATATAGTGGGCAGTTACTGATTCACCAAAATTAAGAATTATTTATTCATATTCTACCATATCTTATTCCTTCATTAGGAAGTAGTGCGCCATTCATTAGATTGGCACAATTAGATTAGAAATGAAACTCAGAATAAATCAGTAAACTTGGTCTATGAATCAATAATGACAAAGAAAGGTGACAATGTCCCCAGTGTGGTTTACCTATTTGATGTTGTCAGCTTGTGACATTTAAGAAAAATGGTGACCAACCTTGAGGTGGGATCTGGGTGAGTTGCTTGACCCTCTCCTCCTCCTGCACCTTGGCCACCCCGCGCACACGGTCCTTCAGCTTGCCCACAGAAGCTGCCAACTTGCCAAAGAACTCCAGTCCTTTCTGGGACTGCTCTGTGAGTTCAAAAAGGGCTTTGTAGGAGGCAAGCAGCTCGTCAATCTTAGAGGTCCGCCTGCACAGCAAAGGTTGAAAGGAGTCGTTTTTAAAGGGACAACAAAGGATCATCTTACTTTGCTAGGATATCTAGGAGGGCCCGTCTGGTGTCAGCAAAGTTGGCATTGGCTTGTGTCAGAGCCTTCAGGATCTTCTCCTGGGCGGCCATGTTCTGCTCCAGGAGGGTAACCACAGGTTTGTGTTTGTCCAGCTCCCTGGAGAAGAGGGCCTGAACACCACCACAAGCTTGAGAAGACTCCTACAGATACCAAAGCAATTGTATTTGAACACAACAGAGAGTGCTATCTGGATATTTAACCTGTAATGGACAAACCCTTTTCCCAATCCAAATGAATAAATTATGTGTGAACTTTTGGTAACAGCATTGTAACAATCCCCAGAAAAAAATATTGAATGAGAAAAACTCCATGTTTTTAAATAGTTGGCAGTGTGTTGTGTAAACAAGGATATTAAATAGAGTACTGATAAGAAGAAAAAAAATATAAAATTATTTTCTACGGATCCTAAAATATTTGTAAAAGTAGGGTAAAATTTTTTTTAAATGTAGATAAAATTGAAAGCATACACATGTCAATAATATTTACTCTTTCTTCACTTCTGGTATTTGTAGCACATTTCTGTTGAATGGAAAAGGCTGAAAAAAAGTTTCATAAAAGAAACATGTCGCCGTAAACTTTGATTCCTTCTTCAAGATGTCTTCCTTCTCTTGTAATATAACATACATTGGAAGCCATTACCCGTCATGGTTAGCTGGAGATATTCGGGAGAAAATGTTTAGAAACATGGAATATAAAAGCAAACTTATAACCAGGGCTAGTTGCAGCATCTGCTGTGAGTGCTAGGGTGTTGACTGCACTTACCTGGAGGTCCTCTTTCTCATCCTTGATGATGAGGGCCTTGGTGATGTCGTCCTGCTGCAGGGCTTCCCGGAACTGGTCCTCCAGCATCTGCCGCTGCTTGCGCATCTCCTCCACCTTTGCCATGAGCCTCTGCACCTCGGTGACGGCCGCCTCATCTACAGCCACATCCTGGGCAGAGGGCAGCTGCTGCTCCACCTGCTCCAGAGGCCCTGAGAGTAGGTGCAGGTTGGGGACATGGGAGGCCAGCTGCTGGCGGAGAACCAAGTTAGAGTCTCGAGCTTGGGCATGGGCCTCGGTCAGCTTCTGGTATTCCTTCTGCAGCTGGCTCATGATGGCATTGGGTCTCTTCCCCACTTGTTGCTGCACAGCCAACACCTTCCTTATCTTGTTCAGTCAGAGAAGTCTGGAATCCCACCACATTGAACTCACCTCCTTCACTCTACACATAGTTCATTGTGCAGTCTTCTATAACATTTTTTATTCAATGAAAAGTAGTGGCTTTAATATCATTTGTTTGTATGATATTGAATTTTTACCCAATTATAAATACATTAAAATAATTTAGTCCCAAAAAGCAATTTCATGAAACAGTAGAACCTGCAAACACTCCTGCTAGTGGACTTCTCTAAACAAAGGACAGTAATCATCACCAAATTTGCCTTTCCATTGAAATTCTCTCTCACTAGCGGATACCTCCAAACAACGCACACTTTTTGGCATTGATTTATATATAATAGACTTGGTATATGTTTCTCACTATAAAACAAATAACCAAAAGTCAATGAAAATACCCATGTTAAAATATAGAGTAGAACATGCGACACCTCTCTACAAAGTTTTCATCTTCAAAATTACCATTTTTACTATTTAGCAACTCTTCAGTGAGAGGACACCTCTTCCTAAAGGACACTTTAGCTCTGCAACTAGGTGTCCTTTACAGAAAGGTTCTACTGTATATATTTTTTGTTTATTTTCTCCACACAATATTTTAAGTTCAGAGTTTATCAAAGAGTGAAGGAGTCCCAACAGCCCACAATTGAAGAAAGACCACAGTACCTGGTAGAGGGTTTCCTTCTTGTTCTCCTGCTCCAACATGGCCCCCACCTCCGTCACCAGGTCTCCCACTTGGATGCACTTCTCCGCCAGGCTCTGGAGCTGCTTGGAGAGTCGCGCAGGGGCTCCGGAGTCTGAGCTGAGCAGTGCGCAAGAGTCCAGCAGGGCTGGAGGCAGGGGATCCTGGGTGTGGGAGACAGCCTTGGCTGCAGTGGTCACCAGGTCAGGGTCCAGCTGGAGACTGGAGAGGTAGGTCCTGGGTCAGTCACACCAGCTGATAGAGCAGCAGGCACCTGGGGCACGACACTTACGCCAGCTCGCTGTCCTTGCTGGTGATGTCTTGTAGCACCTTCCTCAGCAGCTTGGCCTTCTCTTCACTACAACACAACTCTGGGTCAACCTCTGCTACACATTTGTAAATAACTATAACTACAAGTGTACAGCATGTTTTAAACAAATACTACACTGAGAATATTCTGAAAATATATCAACTTATTGGAAAAAATGATTGTTTTCAACTTTTGTCTCTAGTATCTGATATCCCAGTAAGTAACAAGTTACTCAAATCCCACAGTGATTTGCAAGAAAAGGTGGCAGAACAAGGAAACCTTGCTATATGTACTTTATGAAACAAAATCATAAAAGAACCTTACAAAGTGAAAATAATAATAAATTACCCATTTGTGTGTTTTTTAAACATTTTAAAATACAGAAAAAATTCTATATAAATACTGGGGAAGAGAGGTGTTTTCAATGTCTTTCTGAAACCTGATGTCATTAGGGGTTGTCTCTAGGAGCAACAAAGTCTCCTACAATTTGAACAAGTGTGTGACTTCCATTCACCTGTAGAGGGAGGCAGCTTCATGTGTGGGCAGGGGAACCAGTCTGGTGAAGATGTCCGGCCCGCAGACATCTGGGTCCGAGGGGTCGAAGGAAATTCCTTGGACCAGAGACGCCCCCTTCACCTCCTGCAAGGTCCCCATGTCTGGCACCCTCTCGTGGTAGATGAAGTCATTCTCCTTGCGGGCTGATTCCAGTCTGCCGTCAGACATCTTGTTTCAGTGATTTTAATTAGGTTTTTACGTAGAGAGCTTGGATTTCTACTAGGTAAAAGTCCTTAACTTTTAATCAATACATTTATAGTTTTAACAGGACCTTTGGGAGAGGCCGCTGCTTATAAAACAGCTTGAGGAGCATTTGCACAGAATTTGCTTCAATGACCCCAGATTCCTGCAAATGTACAAATATAGCTCTTGCACACTTGGAAGTGCAAAAGTCCAACTGCTTTCTACCCATGTAGACATGTGGTGTACTTACAGCAGGCACTAACTACCCATCAGGCCTGTACCATGTGTAGACATGTGGTGTACTTACAGCAGGCACTAACTACCCATCAGGCCTGTACCATGTGTAGACATGTGGTGTACTTACAGCAGGCACTAACTACCCATCAGGATTATCAAGGCTGTACAAAGTGTATTTGGGATATATATGCTATCAACTTCAATCCAAAAACTTTTTTTTCAAGTTTTGCAATAAGGTTTAGAATGTGTACCAATTTATAGCAAAGACCTATTTGAGATGTGTACATAGACCTTGTGCAGGTTGGCCAGCCCTATGTTATGTGAGCCCATGGGAAAATAAATTGCTGGAGTGAGGAAGTCATCAATACCTTCCCACTACCACATCCTGGGTCAGGAGCAGGATCTCCTGGATGTCTGTCCTGTCTGAGTTCTGCACACACACAGGACATTGATGACAAGGGAAGATGTACTTCCAGCCAAAATTCCATCTAAAGTTCTGATAAAACAGTTCTGTAGAACAGAGAAGTTGACTAGTTGGTTGGCTGATCTCAAAAAAATAAAATAAAACTTCTTTAGCTTTTGTTCTCAACCACAACACATCAAAGGTTTGTGTTTGGACTTCTCAAGCCAACAAAGATAATCAATCTGTATAGTGAACAGTTTGATTGCATTTTCAAATGTGGTTGATTTAAACTTTAATACAAGAAAACCTTGTCTTTATCACAGTCCCCAACCAACATGTGCTATCAGAGCCACTGTTGGACTGAATATGCTGGTGGACCAACCAGAGTGGAGATGGCACAGGACAGGTTCTAAAGTAAAACTGCGGATAGACCTTGGCAATCTTGAGGGCCTCGGTGAGGCGGTCTGCGGCTGACTGGAACCAGGCCACTTGGTTGCCCATCTTTTTCTGGTCCCCGGCCAGCTGGCCCATGTAGAGGTGGGAGATACAGCGGTAGTAGGCCTGCTTCAGCTCCAGAAACACTTTCCACGACTGAAACACATCATCTTCACTACACAATTTACAGGTACCAAATAAATAGCATAATATAAATAAACAATCATTCCCCTGAAGAGAGTGACATCAAATGTACAAACTTCCAACCAACAAATGAACTTCAAAAATAAAGTGTGTGACATTTCAGTATCAAACCTGTTCCCAAAATGTCACACCCAATTTATTTAGGTCTTGTGTTTCTTGAGGGAGTCAGAGACTTATTACTAGTACAGTGGAACCTCTCTGGAAAGAATACCAAGTTGCCGAGCCAAAGTGTCCTTTAGGGAGAGGTGTCCTCAAACTGGTGAGCTACTATATATTTTAAATATATAAATACTAAATATACCTTTATAAACATAAAATATATCTGTGTTGTTGATTCTTATCCCCTTGTGTAAAGATTACACAAATTCCATGAGTTCATGTTCCTCGAGCTGTTTTATGATGAGCAGCGGCCTCTCCCAAAGGTCCTTCATATATATATCCATGTGTTTTATAAAAGTAAACTTGTTAAAATACAATGAACTTTGTATCTACACACACCTACACTTTCTTCCTGCACCCCGTCATCTAACTCTAAGCAAAATTTATTCTTTGTAAAATATTTGTTTAGTTTTGGCATCATATGTCAAAGGAATAATTGTAAGCAGCCAATGTTTTACATCTGCATTACAAAGCCATGTCCACATTAGGGGCATTAAAATTAGCATTTCCCATTGCAAATCAAGCTTTTTTTGTGTTGGCATTTTTGGAATATTGATAACTATATTTTTCATATACTCCATGAGAGGACACACTCACTAGAGGACACCTCTCTACAAAGGACAGTTTTCATTTACAAAATTAACTTTCTTTGTGTTTAGCAACTCTCCAGTAAAAGAACAGAGAACAAGGTAAAATATTTAAAAAATTTAACATTTCTACTATAAGGCAAAAATAGAAGGCAAGAACTGGAGGATCCCACCTAAGCACAGCTGGTACAGTGGACCCAGGAGAAACTCTGAACCTCAGACAGCACCAAACAACAATATATATAACGGGCCATCTCAAGCCATTGAAGATAGAAAATAACAACAAAATCTATCCAACTTGACCACAATGTAGCTTGGCTCCAGAACATATTCTGGCTTGCATTAGATGGACTAAACAGGACCTTTGGGAGAGGCCAATGCTTATCATTAAACAGCTTGAGGAGCATGAACTCATGGAATTTGTGTAATCTTTGTTGTTGTTGTTGTCGTGTCCAAAGAAGAGTCTCAGATGTCTCCATGCATCTCCATCACAGCAGCAGCAATATCCACTATCTTGGGTGTGTAAAGCTGCTGCTCTGGGTCTAAGTAAATTTTCTGCAAGGCTGCGGCCATTGCTGGGCATGAGAATATGTGAGTAGGTGTTAGTTCCACACCAGGACAGTTGTTGCATGCTTTATAAGTTCTTGTGCCATCTGGATGTATTGTCATTCCTTTATAGTGTTTTGTTCTAAGTCTTGTTATAGTTTTTGTCAGTTTTCTCTCAGAGTTTATTTCACATATTTGATCTTTTTTTTTTTTTTTTTTGATTATCTTGTATTTTGCCAAAGCATCAGCGTCAAATACTGACATTTGTTCTTTCCTTTGGCTCAGCTTTCTGGCTTCCTTTGCCAATTCATCTGCCATTTCATTACCCTCGATCCCAACATGGGCAGGAATCCATTGTAGAATGCAGTTCTTCTCCAATGTTTCCAGTTGGGTAAGTAATGAGTGTATTTTCTGCGTGATTCTAGTATTGCCCTTCTGAATTGCTTCTAGAGCGGATCTGGAGTGGCTGTATATTATGATTCCTTCTGCTTGATGCAGGGATGGTTGGTTAAGGCATACATCAAGGGCTTTCCAGATAGCTGTCAGTTCACAAGTGAAGTTTGACGAAATCTTTCCTGCTCCTTCTTTGATTTTGATGTGTGTTCCATCTTGGAGTATTATGTGTAATCTTTGCACAAGGGGATAACAAAAACAAAAAAATAAATGTTACAAAGAGAAGTCAACCCCATAATTGTACATTCTAGCATCCACTGACATATCTGCCAAGTCTAGGGACAAGTATTACTAGACCAGAGAGGCACAATTGTAACTCACCTTGAAGTTGCGGGAGCCGACAACATCAGAGATGAGGGAGGTGAGCTGGGTGTAGGCCACGCGGTAGTAGTCCACCACCTGGCAGGCCACCTTGGCTGTGATGGAGGACTTGCGGCTGTCCAGCATTGACTTCTCCAGGAAACACTCCTGAGCTTGAGCCTGCACACAGCCAAGGTTTCTAGGTGTAAAACTCATCAAATGTTTCAGAAAAACTACACAAGTAAATTATTCACAACTATACTGGCTAGATTGGTCAAAATTCAGTCTCCGGGTGAATTAGACAAAATGCCATGTGCGGCAAGTTCACGCAGCCACAGATAAATCTTCTAGACTATGAGAAAGAGTTCACTGGTACAGAGCAGGAAGAACAAACACCAATTCTGTCCTCCCAACAGAATAGCAGTTCTTGATTTCCAGACTAAGTCTGGTCATCTACAGACAATGACTTTCCAGAATGGTGGCAAGGTTTTCCCACTATGTACTAAGTGTCAACCTGCAACTCCAAACCACATCATTGACTGTATTGACTCATCTATTGAGGTTCCCTACTCATCCCCAGCAGACACCATCAACAAGATATACAGGTTGGATACCCTGATATGATTGTTGAGTGGAGATAAGAAAGAAGAAGGGGAATAAGAGGGCAGAAATATTTCAAATTTGACATTGCAGTGGGACCTCATGTTGAAGACCTCCTTTCTAACAGCAACTTGGTGTAAAAATGTCCTAAATTCAAAGTATCTACAATTACCTCTTAAAATATTAATTTTGGCTTCCACATTATAAAAATATATATCAAAATTCTGATATTTATTTGAAAAAAATATATATTGTCAATTAAAATACTTTGAAAATCACACTAAAATTACTTTTAACGTTTTTATATTTTCTCATATTTGACCAAAATAATTTTGGGTTTAATAAGTTTTTGTAAACACATAATTAATTTTAATTGAACTGATTCTTAAAGCTTTTAAAATACAGTTTTAAATATGTGCATGGAGGATTACAGGTGGAGCATGAAATAATTGCCACTTTATGAAGCAATGTGAGGTGACTAAACAACTTAATTTACCACAACTTACATTTGTCACAGATCAATTGAATGATACACAAAGCTAAAACTAAGCTATGAATTCTCAGAAAAATATACCAGCCTTACACTGTGGAGCAAATACTAATATGTTACAATATCAATCAAACTCCCAAGACCTAATTTGGAATATGCTGCCCCAGCCTGGATCAATGCAAGTAAAGCAACCTATCTAAAATTGACACAATCCTAGCCAGTGCCGCCATCAGCAGACTTTGTGGATCTTGCCCAAATCACATTTCACAACACACTAATCTTCCTCTACACCTCAGGAGAATAATCTGTTTTTCAAAACTCATTAAAAAATATTAACTCTCTCAAAAAACATTACAGGTTAATTTGATATTGGGACAAAAATCAAAGAATCAAACGTCCAATTCCTCTCAGCATGGCTCACAATTCTCATCTTTCAGATATCCCAATCAACACAAACTTTTTAACCTTCCACAAAGAACCCAAACTCACCTGTATACCTCATCTCCCAGCCAATCAACTCTGCCAGAATTACTCAAAGCTCTGGGCCTTCAGATCATTGATGTCTTTGACAGCACCATTTACACTGATGGTAGCCAACTTAAGACTGGACTGTCTGGCAGTAGTATTGCGATTTACAATAATAAAATCCTCGAGAAATCTGACTTCCCAACCTGAACAGTTTACAAATCGGGGCTCTCAGCAATAGATAATGTTCTCACAAACATCACTTAAAAGGTGATAAGACACAATTTGAATTATAGATTAGAAACATAAGATAATAAGACCAAATCCAAATAAATAGTGTGTGACGTTTCAGCAACAACACTGTTACCATCATTAGACAAAAGTACTGAATGAGAAATAATATCACAGCATATTCTGCTATCTTGTTTACACACCTGATAACACTACTATAACCTAAGAGAAGTGTCAAATCAATAAAACCAACTCCCAAACTCTGTCACAGTACAATGTCTCATATTGGAATTCCAGGATATGAGCAGCCAGACTCTCTAAGTCCAATCTGAAGCTCTGACAATCTACCCTACTTTGCTAGATCCTCTGTATCATCAAGGACAAGAATGGATATTGGCCACAGCACAGGAATAGTACAGAGCAGAGGGGAAAGCATCAAGTCTGTTCTCTCCACAGTCTGGTTATCTACAGACCTTTCAGTGTGGATGCCTTCCGCTATGTACCAAATGGTTCATCAACAATGTGCTCTATTCAATCCACCTAGCAGACACCATCAATGAGCTCAAGATTGAGTAGAGGTCTCTCAGCTCAGCTGACACAAGAAGAAGGACCTCAAAAATATCTAAATTAGCATGGTTATCCATAGTTGTTACTGTGCCTTTCAAGGGGGTAGACAATTTATTTCACAGCACAGCAAGGAGTGAGGTTTTCATCAAGAGAAGGTGGCATGCAGCACTCACCAGCATGATGTTGATGAAGAAGGAGAGGAGGTCGAAGCCCATGTCACTCCCCCGGGGCTGGGGGTAGTTGTCCCGCAGGTGTTGCAAGGCCCAGACTGCACATTGGAAGTGGGTGCAGGCGATCTTCATGCCCTGCACAACAAACATCAGTCTTTGAACTGAGTGCATCATTTTATTGACAGTCTCAATATGAAAAAATATTTCAGGTTTTTGCACTTTCAATTTTTCAACTTGCCCTTTGTTCTCTAAGCCAAAATAACATTTTTATAAAGAGGGACACTTGTCAGAACCAACCATTCTCTGCATGCAAGGTTGGCTAACGCCTGCTTTGGTGAGTTGGGTAAAAGTGGCTGAGCCAAAACTAGCCAATATTGAGAGAAATTTTAAAGAGGAAATTATAAAAGTAAAAATAAACAGTAAGGTACCATTTTTATTATTTCCTGTGAATATTTGATGATGTTTTCCCATATATAAAAAGACAATAAGTGCAGAGGGCTTTTGTATAGGAAGGTTGTGCTTAGGCTTCCCAAAACAAGAAATATTTCAACTCTCCTCACATGGCCTGGAATAATGTACATCTATGAAACTGGCAAATAAAAATAAATGGAATGGTTTATTGTTCAAATCAAGGTTTTTATTGACAACAGACAACGCTCTTCACACCACAAAAGAAAGGATGCAAAGATGCTATGGACAAAGTTCTATGACCCCAAGGGAATTCTTGGCAGAAGCACATCAGATCATGTCAGTAACTGCAATTTTTGCAAGCTGTGGGTCACAACCAATAGGGGAGGAGCTATGTAGCAAAGTATTTATTATTTTTTTAAACAGATTATTAATTTTGATATTTATATTTTGCTAACTCTGTAAACTTCCCTCATGGCTTCTCTTGAATTTTATAAATTGTCCTTGTGCCTTAAATAAAGAGCTGTCATCCTGAAGTTTGTCTTTCCTAATGTTACAATATAGTTTTACATTCTCATGCACCTTAAATATCCATTCCTTGATTTTTCAGGAAACCTCTAGATTCAACAATATTGTGGCAGAGGTACAGCAGCCTGCACTACACTGACCAAACAGTCACATACGTGGTTGACTTTTCTTGATCAATCATGATAGGGTATTTGGCCAATAATCTGGAATATTTAAAAACCAACAATTTGTTAATATTTATTCTGTCAGATGGCACAAAGCCTTTTTAATTGCATGATCAGGAGATTTATCCACCACCTGATCCCAGTACAATTTCACCTTTGATAAGGCACAATATGGATTATAGATTATAAAACAAGGTAATAAGACCAAATCCAAATAAATAGTGTGTGATGTTTCGGTAACAGCATTGTTACCATCTTCAGACAAAACAGCATGTGGTAAAATTTCTCATTCAGTACTTTTGTCTGAAGATGGTAACAACGCTGTTACCGAAACGTCACACACTATTTATTTATTTGGATTTGGTTTTATTACCTTGTTTTAATTTCACCTTTGTACTGTTTATTTCCTACTGAACTACTGCCATTAAAAATGGCTTCAATTTCTAATCAGGAAACATTGTGGGTTACAGCCCTCTATCACCTTGATAAGGTTGTTTATGTCCGAGATGCGGAATGACAAAGAAAAATGACATTTTTTTTTTAAAGGAAGAAAAGCTGAAACTTGAATTTTAGGTTTCTAATTCTATTACAAGGTGACCAAATAACTCCCTTTTTGTCTATAATCCAAATTGTACTTTTTCACTGCCACTGATCCTAATTATGGAGCCCAAGACTCATGCCAAAGTTCCACCGAAAGCCAAAGTTCCTAATCAATCATTATGAGGGGAAGGCTATCTCAACACCATCAAACCAAAGAAAAATATAAAATAGTGAGGGGAGGATAGAAGTAAATCTGACTCACACAATGTTTCCTTCCTTCAACCACATTCCAACCTTCTATCAACTCTGAGCAACGCCCCAGTAGCACTACAATCACCACTTGAGACAACATCTCCAATCTACTCACATTTAAAATTTCAAGTAATCTCAAAAACAGTCCGACCCCCGCTCTAACAACATCATATGAGACCAAGATTTTACGTTGGTATAACCATGGTGTGGTTAAAACCACTGTTAAAACAATTGGGACTTGATAGTTATGATGTTATAACCAAACAAACACCTACCTCTGCATCTTCCCTGGAGTCGTAAGCCCCAAGTTGTGAGTGCAAGGCTCCAATGTTGTACAGGATGCAGGCTTGTTCATATTTGATGTTGGACATGGTGCTAGAAGTCCCTGTGTACACGTCGTTCCTATACACAGGCACAACGTGATAATAGTTGAAAACTTATGTAGAAAAATAATGAAATTCGAAGGGTATCAAATAAGTATACTATAAAGGACATTCCAAAGAGACAAATGTATTTGGCAAACAGCATAGACGGGAGAAGGCACTGGCAAACCACTTCTGTATCAAACACTGCTGAGACCAAATCTTATCAAATTGGAGAATGTCACCAAACTCAACTTGATGGGCTCTAACAACAACATAATGAACTCATTATGGAAGGACCAATAGAGATAGAGCCTTTGTATAGAAGTAGCATTTAATAAACCACATCATCACACATCAACTGCTGGGAAAACCTGTTCTCCAAAAGTCTAGGATGTCTTATGATGTGCTTATTTCCAGAAATGTTTACAAATAAAAGGGAAAAAAAATCATTCTAAATGGTTCCACGTATGATTCTTCAATGTGACCATCGATGCAAAAGAACAATAGGAACACCAAAATAAATGTTCTAACTTAAAAAAAAAAAAAAATTGAAATCAAATGGTAATTAAGAAATTGAAGGTAGTAAAAAAAAATTATAATAGATAAATAAATAAAAAGTAACATAATAAATTTAGAAATATTATTATCAGTAGAACAGGAGGCCATGATGGTAGCTAGTCACTGCTAAGTGCACCATATATATGTCTACGCAGGTGGTGCACTTAGAGTAAAAGGCAGCCACTTACTATCCACCATGATTATCATTCCCTGTTCCACATGTAACTTTTAAAAACAAACTGTAAATTGGAAGAAATCATTATTAATATACACTGTCAGAAAAAAATCCAGACCAAGAAAAAGTTGTGGTAGATTAATGTGTTGGGTCGGAATTACATATTTGTTTTATTAAAGTTCAATGGTTGAGAGAGAAGAGCCCTTTCAAATGTGAAATGGCGGCACAATCACAAGTTGTATGCCAGTGTGTTGTTGTCGCTTATTCCTCAAGTCGTTTAAACAATCTCCATTAGGTTCCATTGTCTCAGCTTTTCTATTATAGTCCTGAGATTTTCCCAGAGGTCTTTTTTGGAGGATTTGATACAATTCAATAGAATATGCAGGTGTACCGTAGAGGTAGGTGAGGATGGTACAAAAGAAGTTACCAGACAAAAGGAATGGCCGCTGCTCCATCCTCGTGGATGGGGAACCTGTTCTGCAGGAGCAGGAGCTGGGAGAAGTATCTCTTGAGCAGGCTGCAGCCATT
>CP092864.1:206580504-206631293 GCA_030710605.1 Cordylochernes scorpioides
TATCCAAGTGATTGCTTTTCAATAAATTTTGAAATGCTTGTATAATTTTGTAATTAACTTGTTTTTCCATACTTTATCAAAAGCTTGTGTAAGGTCTAAAAAAGCAGCTATGGTGTGGTTAGTTGGTTTTCTGTTTTGTGCATCTTTTACCTTTTGTGTGAAAGATAAGAGTTGGTCTATTGTCCCATGTCCTTTCCTAAATCCATATTGTTCTTCTGGTAAGAGATTTTTTGTGTCGAGGTGGTAAGTGAGTCGCCTGAGTATAATTTTTTCCATTAATTTGCAGCAAATACTTGTGAGGGAGATAGGTCGGTAGTTTTTTGGGTCATCAGCAGATTTGTCAAGTTTTTTAATAGGAATTATTGTTGCAGTTTTCCAGTCTTGAGGCAATTTTCCAGTTTTCCAGGAGTTATTGAAAATATCAAGAAGTCTTTCTTTGCCATTTTTGCCCAAGTTTGATATCATTTGGCCATGGATTCCATCTGGCCCAGGAGTCTTGTTTAGGTCAGTGTTTTCTAATGCATAATCTAGCTCTTTCATATTGATTTTTTCATGGAAAATATTATGAGTGCTGGTGATATTTTTACAGTCATGAATAATCTTTCGGGCCTTTTTTTCAACTTTCTTATCTTTTATTTCAAATTTGATTTTACTACTTATTTGATATGAATTACCTAAAAGATTAGCAGCATTTTTGTCATTAGTTGCTGGGGTACCATCTGTATTCTTAATCATATTTGTGTTTTCAGTTTGTGACTGGGATCTGTCAATTTGTTTTGCCAAATGCCAAAGTTTTGTATTTGGGTTTCTTGGGTTCAGGTTTCACAAGTTTGTTTCCATTTTTCCCTTTTCATATTTACATATAACCTTTTTATTTTTGCATTCACAATGTTCAGTTCAGTTCTACAATTTGTTTGGTTTTGGGTGCACTTTTTTTGTAGTTCATTTCTTTTAGTTATAAGTGTTTGAATATCTTTTGGCCTGTGTGTATAATTTGGAATCCATTTCTTAATATTACCTCTTGGTATGAAACTTTGGCTGCTTTAATAATGGTGTTTTTGAAAGATATCCAATTTTGTTCCAGATCTTTTATGCTAGTGGGTGCTTTTCTAAAGTCTTCATTGGTGTTTTGCTGGTAAAGATTCCAATTAGCCTTTTTGAAGTTCCAGAATTTTTCTTTAATTGAGCTTGTTTTGGTCTTGGTGCTAATTTCTATCAAAATAGGCAAATGATCACTTCCAATACTTTTTAATATTTGCCATTTGCATTTGTGGAAAATGTCAGGACTGGAGAAACTTATATCAAGTGCTTGTGCAGTATTATAGCTGTAGGAATGGTGGGTAGGATTGCCATCATTTAAGCACATGAAGGCATTGTCGTCAAATAAGTTTGAAAGTATTTTGCCTCTTGGGTTTGGCATGGAACATCCCCATAGTTGATGTTTGGCATTAAGGTCACCTACAATAATGGTGTTGTCTGTAAGAAATTGAGCCATTGTTCCATCGTCAATAAGTTTATTGTTTGGTGGGTGATACATATTGAATATGTTGATGGTTTTGTTTTGACTGAGGTAGACTTTGATACCTTGGGCTTCGAGGTCTAATGTATTTGGAATATTAATGGCTATGTCTTCATAGTACAAATTCTTGATTAAAAATGCAAGGCCACCCCCTTCTTTATTTCTGTCTTTTCTGAGGATATTGTAGGTTTTGTATTTGAGATTGTATTTTTCATTTAATTTGGTTTCCTGTAGGGCTATAATTTGTATCTTTTGTTTTTCAGCTATTTCCATTATTTCTTCTAATTTTATTTTTGTTGCTGTTGAGCACAATCCATTTATGTTGCACTGCAAAATTCTCAATTGCTTGGAAGCTGCAAAGTTAGAAGTTTGTGGAGACTGTATTATACTTATCGGACAGAACCCTCTACCTAAGTCCTGAACGCGCCCCTGTTTATTCTGCGCGACGGGCGATGCAGCATGCAAATCAACATCTGATCTCATGGAATGGGGTGTAGGGGTGCAGCTTTCGTTGATCATGGCACCATGATCCAGGCACACTTTGGTGAAAGTCTGACTTTGCCTGTAGTTTGAGGCCGTTCCTAACATGGAAGCAGACGCCTTTGCTGCCGACTCTAACATGAGTACAGACGCAGCTCCTCCGTATCCCTGGAGTGGGACCCTTGCTGAGGTCCATCAACTGGGTCAGTTGAAGTCAGGATTTTTAAAGAGGTCTACTCCTCTTCTAACAATTGTGCTGTTGGTCCGCGACTGCTTATTCAACAGTTACTCTGCCTGTTTCGCAGCTGGCCTTCATATCTGAAGGTCGTTCCCCTATCCGCCACCTGGGGACGCGCCCTATAGCAGTCAGCTCTGCCAAGGGGTACTACATGTACTAGGGATAAGCAAAAAAAAAAAAGGTAATAAGACCAAATCTCACTATTATATACCAACACACTATTTATTAGGATTTGGACTTATTACCTTGAGGAAGGCAATCTGTTTGTAAATAGGGTATTAGGCAATAAAAAATGCAGATTTGCTTTTAAGGAAACTGGGTATGAGATAAGGTTAGCATACAAGAGGTAAAGACCATGGAATGAGTGGAGTTGACTTATTCAAAACTGGCTGGCAACACACACCTCACATAATTGATAGACATATTCAGTGAATTCCAACACTGTGCATTCAATTCAGTACAGGGAGCAACATCCAGGCTCAAAACTGGCAGCCATACAAGACCCCTCCAGGATGGTGACACAATACACCATCTGCAGGACCAGACACCAGACCACCTCTTGGAATGTATGGGAGTCTCAAGACAGGACCCCAACCCTGCCAAGATTGTGAATTTGATCTATGAATATAGTCTCCATGACCTTGTATAATTATACAATGGGATAAAAAAAGTTAATTTTCCTTGAGTTCAAAGATCTAATTCTATTTGTGTGTCATCACACTATAATGATCAGATGTTTGATACACCTTCCTACCTCAGTATTGCTGATAGAGACGACATGTTCCACCCAGTGAGTCTTGGTGTCAGATGACTGCAAGGACAGCTGGAAATGTCCCGTGGTAAACACCTGGCCTCGCTCCATGGGCCAGTATACCTGGTGCTTCAGCTGCAACATCAGTATGTATTGCTCACAGATTGAAAACATATAATGAAATGAAGCAAACTAAATGTCCTCATTAGTATTCTCATCTAAAAATAAAGTCAAAATGAGATCAAATTTGAAGGAGAATTTTTATTATATCTAATACTGTATTGTTTACAAGATCCCTTCAACTTCACAATATATTAGATTGTGTTTTCTAAACTACTGTAGATGCCATTAATACTGCACACTCCGGCACACTTGTAAGTCAAACTGGTTTCTACATACATGTGATGCACTTCCCACACCTGATCTTTGTAATATTTCTCCTATATTTATTTATATATATACAGTAGAACCTCCATGAAAGGACAATTGCGCTAGAGGACACCTCTCTATAAAGAACAGTTTTCATTTTCAAAATTACCATTTTTACTATTTAGCAACTCTCCAGTAAGAGGACACCTCTCCCTAAAGGACACTTTGGCTCTGTGTTGTCCTTTACAGGGAGGTTCTACTGTATATACTTTGTTCAATTTTGATTTTCTAATTGTCCTCTAGTGGGAATGTCTATTATATGTAAAGTCAATAAATGATGCATTGTGTCCATTGTTTTGGTGTCCGCTAGCGCAAACATATTTTTATTGGGAGGACAATTTTGGTGGTTAAACTGTCCATTGTTTAGGGGTTTCTACTGTAATATTAAAATAGATTTTGTAATGTTCTAGTAATGTAATATTCAATGATATAATTCATCTTACTTATGTTTTTAAAGGTCTTAACGTTTCATCAAAACTTCCGTTAGATCTAAAACCTTATACGTTAGGTCTCTTCATTGGGTTTTATATTTTGAAACTGAGGATTAGAGAGCTCTATATAAAACACTGTTGTACAAATTGTTGGTCCTCTAAGCTACAACCCTTGGCAGAGCTGACTGCTATAGGGCGTGTCCCCAGGTGGCGGATAGGGGAATGACCTTCAGATATGAAGGCCAACTGCGAAACAAGCAGAATAACTCTGACGAATAAACAGTCGCGGACCAACAGCAGCATTGTTAGAAGAGGAGTAGACCTCTTTAAAAATCCTGACTTCAACTGACCCGGTTGATGGACCTCAGCAAGGTCCCACTCCAGGGATACGGAGGAGCTGCGTCTGTACTCATGTTAGAGTCGGCAGCAAGGGCATCTGCTTCCATGTTAGGGACGGCCTCAAACTACAGGCAAAGTCAGACTTTCACCAAAGTGTGCCTGGATCATGATGCCATGATCAACGAAAGCTGCACCTCTACACCCCATTCCATGAGATCGCTCATGGAATTCGTGTAATCTTTACACAAGGGGATAAGAAACAACAACAACACAATGGTGGGTGGGGGCCTATACAATCATTGCTGCTGCAGTGGAGCTACGGAACAACTCACCTCAGCGTCGGAGAGCAGACAGATGATGATCTCCACCTGCTGCTCCCACACCATGGTCCAGAAGTCCTCGTAGGTGGCCGGCAGCGGGGCCTGGGTGAGGATGTAGTGGGGCAGCTGGCTCACCACGTCCTGCCACCAACATCTATACATAGGAAATGTTTCTTTTACAAACAAACTGTCCTTATTGCCCTCCCACAGTAAGGACAGTTTGTTTGTTTGTTTCTAAAAGAAAACATTCGTGCTTTCTGGTTCTTATACACTTTTTTGTTCATTCTTTTTATCTCATGTGTCTTCAATAATATCTTTCAAAGTTGGTGTTTGAATCCCGATATACATGCTAAAAGGTACAACTTAAGTTTAGTCCATGAGTGTATGTGAGCACAAAGATTACACATAAAAATATGGATTATAATTAATGGGGGAAAATTCACTATTACAGATGTTATTTATATTTGCTGAATTTCCACAAAGGTATTTGGCTATCAACCATCTTTATCAACCAAGTTCTAGGGCTTGAAGAGTTTATAAATGTAAAACTCGAGGTATTTTACCTTGACATGGGAGGCATTGATGTAGTCATTCTTGGTAGAGGAGAGCTCCACTCTGTTGGCGTCAACTGGGGACACACCAGTTTGACACTATATAGAGAAACACTATAATTACCAAAAACATGGGTAACACAATTGTTGGTCTGTTTTCCCAGGTTGCTCTAGATTATTGCTGTGGTTTGACCACCACCAGCCCTACTGTCAAAAATTGCATCAATATAAGTCTAGGTGAAAAAATAGTACAAATGTGATAGTGTACTGGGATAAGGTGCATAAATTATGAAAAAAGGGCATCTCCTTATCGTGCAACTGAAAGTCGCTGATGGCATCCTGAAAAATCATGAAACGGGTAGTTAAGGAGATGCCCTTTTTTCATAATATATGAACCTTATCCCAGTACAATATTACATTTGTACTATTTTTTCACATTGTGTCACGGTCTCACACAATTCTGGCCTTAACTACCCGTTTCATGATTTTTCAGGATGCCTGAATGACCAGTTTTTTGGTCATTGAGGTACAGCTTGCACCACGCTGATGAGGGCCAACAGCCCGAAACGCGTCCGTGGTTAGCTTTTCTTGATTAATCAAGAATGGGTATTTGGCCAATTCTGAAATAATTAAAAATCAACAAGAATAGTTGATATTTATTCCGATAGATGGCGCAAGCCATCAGCAACTTTCAGTTGCACGATAAGGAGATGTCCTTTTTCCATAATAAGTCTAGGTGTTGTCTCATAAAGTTAGAAGACCAAATTAATGAAATGTTTGTGTGATTTCGGTAACTACACTGTTACTGTCACAAACATTAAATTAATTATTACTTTATGGTCTATAACCCAACTTGTACCTTGAACATGATTCTATCAGATCACTGAAGTGGGTGAGGTAGCATAGCTTGCCACATTTTCACATATAAGTTGGAGGTGAAAAGTTATGATGCAAGTTCTTACAGTGAACAACAAGTGGATACGAAGCATTGTTTGGAACAACTTTAGCAAGATCCAAAGAACTCTTTTGTGTCAAGTATAGATGGCAGATGAGACCTGGCTTCCTACCCGGGTAACCAAACAACAATGGGAACAGTCAGTTGACTCCAGAGAATGTGCTCCAGATGGTCCCATCAGCCAGAGAAGTTAGGGATAAGGAGGGAATCATCATGATAGATATCTTGGAACAACTATCATTGGACAATATAACAGTGAGTTTTTAGATGGAGTCAACAAAAAACTAGAAACACAGTTCCATTTGATCAAGAAAAAGTGATTTTTTTTTACCATGACATTGCACTAGCACAGTCAAACAGCATGAATGGGCTGCCGTATTTTCCAGATCTGGCCCCATCTGATTTCTACATATTCCCAAACATGATGAAATGGCTTATAGAAAAGAAATTCCCCTCAAATGAGGAAATCATTGCTGAGACAAGAGGCATATTTTGGAGAGACACTTCCTATATATATTTCTTTGTAGGGGTCGAAAAATGGAAGGTTGTTGGGAGAAATGTATATTCTTAAAATTGAAGGCAATCCCCTGAAGACAAAATTGAATATGAGAATTGATATACTGGTAATTTAGCAACTAGAGCACCATAGATCCAGGGTTGATTGTGTTTGTTCAGTGAGTAACAATGCTGGCATTGCACACTTCATGGTTCAAAGTTCAAACACAGGGGGGCAGCTTAGATATCTCCAAGTTAAGGGAGGATCTGAACACTTTGTATTGATCCAATCCAAGGGAGACCTAGTATGTGGAAACAAACTCACACGGCATAATTTCTGGAAAGCGGTTCTTCAGAGGGTAACATCTCGCCACAGAAATGGATTTCTTCCGACACTCCTTGTCTTGGCTGTCTATGAGGTCCTGCAACAAAGAGAATGTTCAACAAAATATCTTATTTAGTCCAACTTGTTTAATTCAGTGGATCAAAGCTTCCAGTTGAATAAAGTCTCTTAGTTAAGATGATTTACCCCAAATATTGGTCAATAAATTAATATATTTAGTAAGCACTCTCTTGTAATGATATCATTGGATTTTTTTAAAAAAATATAAATATTATTTTAATCTAAATTTGGCCTAGCCACTTTGCCAGCTAAGCACATCTTTGGAGGATTGTGAATATTCCATGAGAATATTCCAGTTTGTTGATACAGTTAAACCTGTCTATAGCGCTCCCTCTTGAGACTCATCAAAATAGGGTGCTATAGAGAGGGTGTGCTATAGACAAGTCACATCGTACTACGTATTTAAAATCAGGCGCAATAGAGAGGGAGGCGCTATTTAGAAGGGGGTGCTATAGACAAGTCACATCGTACTACGTATTTAAAATCAGGCGCAATAGAGAGGGAGGCGCTATTTAGAAGGGGGTGCTATAGACAAGTCACATCGTACTACGTATTTAAAATCAGGCGCAATAGAGAGGGAGGCGCTATTTAGAAGGGGGTGCTATAGACAAGTCACATCGTACTACGTATTTAAAATCAGGCGCAATAGAGAGGGAGGCGCTATTTAGAAGGGGGTGCTATAGACAAGTCACATCGTACTACGTATTTAAAATCAGGCGCAATAGAGAGGGAGGCGCTATTTAGAAGGGGGTGCTATAGACAAGTCACATCGTACTACGTATTTAAAATCAGGCGCAATAGAGAGGGAGGCGCTATTTAGAAGGGGGTGCTATAGACAAGTCACATCGTACTACGTATTTAAAATCAGGCGCAATAGAGAGGGAGGCGCTATTTAGAAGGGGGTGCTATAGACAAGTCACATCGTACTACGTATTTAAAATCAGGCGCAATAGAGAGGGAGGCGCTATTTAGAAGGGGGTGCTATAGACAGTGTTGGGAATGAAGAGAAATAGAATTTAGAAACTTAAATAATAGGCAAATGAATAATTTAAATAAATTAAAAAAATAATAAATTTAAATAATCCTTTTTTCTAACTATTGCAATTACTGTAGCGATAGGCTGGTGTTGTTCTGGAGGAAATGATCAGCTGGATTTGATGATTTTAAAACATATGAGGCTTTATTCTACAATGGTAACATACAAAAAATGAACTAATTTCAATCAAAACAATCCCGAACTATTAGGGTAAGCTTGCTTCAGCTTCTTCAACAGACCTTTTCTCTACTTCAGCCTTTTCACTTTCCTCAATGGACTTTTTCTCTTTATTTTTAATTCTTCTTTGACTTTATCTTCTTTTACTCCAACTTTATCCTCTTTTACTTTAACTTTATCCTCTTTTACTTTAACTTTATCCTCTTTTACTTTAACTTTATCTTCTTACCTCTAACTCTTCTTTAACTTTATCCAGTTTCTTCAGGCTTCTTATAAACTTCTCTTGCCTTTTCACTTGAGCTCGAGCTCCCTGACTCCTAGGCTCTGGCACTCTAATCTTCTTACCCTACTAAATCTCTGCCGCTACTATACCCTCTCCTTCTGTGACTATGCCCTATCCTCTCCTAATCTCCACACTCTCACTCTCCCCCGATCCAATACCTCCTTTTCCCCGCGACTTTTATAGTCGTATAAGGTCACGTGGACGGACTCTGTGGCGCATCCCTTGGTGCGCGCCATCTAGAGCCGTCTTCCTGAATCATTTCCAACAGACAGGTTTAACTGTAGTAGCAATATAAGCATCATATAGAGCTTGTGTGTATTGTTATGTTGACCATTAATTTTATCCAAGGTATCAGCCAAGAAGGTTTAGGAGGAAGTTTTACAATTGGAGCTTACCTTCCACTTCTGGTCCAGGGGGGTGGGGCCGTTGAGAGATTTCTTGGTCAGACCCTCCACCACCTTGTCAAACTTCTCCACCTCCGTGACAAACTTCTCCAGCAGTTTGGGATCAGTCAGTTGGTCCTCTAAGCTCTGGACTTTGTTGTTTGTTGTTGACTGCAGGACCACAGCTGCAGGTAATTGTACTTCAACAATGTCAGGCGGGGTGACCTGGCCGTTGGTTCTGGCTGCTTCTGGAGGATCTTCATTCGGCTCCGGAGCTGCGATCGGAACCTGGTACACCATAATACACCACTAATGGTGAGGAACACTCAGGTGCCACATGGCCAAGATTGTGTGTACCTCAGCATTGGTGCAGTCTTCAATGAGGTGTTCATTTATTAAAATGACATTTATTTCTTCCAACGGCAGCTTATGAACTTGGAACATGTGGAGAAATTTTATAGTTTAAATCTTTGTTTATATATATTGAGAATATTAAATGGCAAAAGATTTGTAGAACTCATTGTGAAGAAATGGAAAGAATTTTTAAACTTGTACTAAATTGTGCCAAGAGTTTCTTAGAGCTGGACTCCTGTGGAATATTTGATCCATTCTACTAGGTATTCACAACCCAGGTTCCTGGAGCACCAACTACCACGCTACTGACACCTGATCACACATGTGTGGCATGAATGTTCAATGAATAATATAAAGACGAATTTGACCATGCTGAATTGATTTTAGTTGCAGATACTATTAAAACAAAAAGGTTCTTGATTCAGAATTCAAAGGTTATATGTATATAGAGTTAGCGAGAGATAACCTAGGATCCTCTCTGGGTATACATTCACTTGACTCGAAGAATTTAATCCATGGAGTAACATGACAAAACAGAATTGTTCACAGAAAGATTGAATTTAGATATTAAAGCATTTTATAAATCTCTAAAACCATTGAGATTTAGGATCAGTTTGTATAAAGAGAGAATTTAGAAGTTTATAAATAACAGGATCCAGAATGTAACAAACTACTAAGGTTCTGAACTTGAATTCAATGTGGGTAAATTATTGGCTAAAATATTTATTTCATTGCTTATATTGACAATTTGCCTCCTGCGTGGCACACATGCTAACTGCAGAAACTGCTCAGTTATACAAAAAGCTGACAATCTATTTAATAATTTGTTGTTTTACAGTGCTTTTTAATTTCACCTTTGCCAGTCCCAAGCCCGGATGTAAAAGGAGGAGGGGGAGCCGTAACAAGCTTGCTAAAAAACCTGGGCTCAGCTGGCCTGGCTGATAGTACCCTGTAAGGGCTCCTAATCCAGGATGTCTGTACTCCATGTTAGGAGCGGCTGTACATGGCGTCTGTTCCTCATGTCAGAGGCAGCCATTTCTTATTGGAGCTAAGTCAGTGGCCTGCTACTTAGTAGTGCTCCCAGTCTTAACCCTTAACTGGACGGGTTGGGTAGATTCTACCCATGCATAAACTTAATATAGGAAAAAAATATTTTTTTTCGTTTACCTAGAGCTACTAGATTTCGTGTATTCTAATTTAACAGTGATACAAATATTTTGCATCCATCGTTCATAAATTTCAGTTTGGGAGGGGGGTTAAATTAGCATGTGTGGGCGGATTCCGCCCAGCCCGTCCAGAAGCGTGAGAATTTTTCGTGTCAGTGTTAGCTTGTGGCTCATACTTGAGTCTCTATCTTCCGTTATTTTTAGCTTCCTTTTTATAAAATAACACTTCTTTCTTTGGATAAGTAGAATAATCAATCAAGTCAACAGAGAGAACTATCCCTGCCAACCCAAAATATATATAGGTTTTAGAGATTAGTCAACCACACTTTGGAAGAAATATTCCAGCAGACAATTGATCCACTTCAGTATAGAATTAGTTGATAAGTTGAAAGAACATGGCCTTACATATTTAGGAACGATGAGAAAGAACAAACCTTAGATTAACCACAATTTCAACCGCACCCTAATAGAGAATCAGGAACCTCTATTTTTGGTTTCTCTGGAACAACCACTTTAGTCTCCTATATTCAAAAAAAAAAAATCGGTAATCAGATTGATAAAAAAAGGTAAAAAAGAAAGGAGTCATTTTATTGGTGATATTGGGAGAGCATTACCTGATGAACATCTGGCCACACCAATCTCAATTCTCTCCCACTGGAATTGCAGACGACAATTCAGGAAAAATAATGGTTCAAGTAAACCAAGTGAAACTACGATGCCACAACAATCTGATACTCTAAAATGGTGATACAAATGTCCATCAAAAAACGCAGTAAAAAATAAAAACCCTTTGCTCTGTATGTCAACTAAGCGTGTGCAATTACATTTCTTTATAATTTGTGAAAACTGTAAATAGATTATATTCAGAATTTTTAAAAGTCAAAATCTGTATATTAACTATATATTAATTAAATATATTTTTTTTGAATATTGATTTCAATAATTATTTAGCGCTTATTTCATAAAGTTACATAGGTGGGTTGAATCTACCCAACCCGTCCAGTTACGTAAGAAAAATCCACCCGTCCAGTTAAGGGTTAATAACATTAGCAGATGCATTCTACTTCACCCAGTCATGATGGTTGTTACCCTACTATGAGTGAAGATATGAAAGAAGAAGACACAGTGTTTAATATCTAAATGATTATATTTAGGTCACATATATATTATATTTAATTAAAAATAAGTATTTAATACTTTAGTAAAATATTGTCAGTGAATAATTAGTTTAATTATAAATCAGCTATTAAATTGAATTGGTGCTGCTCCATATATCTGTTAGATTACTGTTTGTTTCTGTGTAACAATAAACTCCACAACATCACGCCTGTGACGACAATAAACTAGATGAATGATCTTGCATTGGCCGGGATCTTCCTAAGATAATTTTACCAACAATAACCAGAGTACACATAGTAGTGGTGTGATGATACAATCAAGATAATGAAGCCTCCACTACAACTCCTGGAGCCAGGTACAGAAGCCGCCATCTTCCGACTCTAGTTGCTGCGGTGGAGATCCAGCTGACCAGCTGTTGCCAGGCTGATTTATTTGTAGGGAGGTTCCTTAATCATCCAATGTACCCAGGAGGTTGCAGTCTGGAATATCTTCAGCTGATAACACGGACATCTGAAAAGTTGATCGACAGTTTGATTTTTCTTTCTCAAAAGTGCAAGCAGGTGAGGTCACTTTTGGAAATTTTTTCAACATCTGCTTGTACAAAATCATGCTCTGTCAATATTGTGGATGTGGTGTCGGAAAGTTGGAGTTTTGGAATCATGGAAATTAGAAGTCTGGGAAATGCTGCCACTTCTAAGGTATCTTGTGGAGTCATGTTATATAGGCTGGTCCATAGAGCTGTATGGAAAACTCTTTACTGCAAATGCAGGTGAGCTTTCTGCGGGGGGGTGGCAAAGTGCAGAGGTAAATTGGAGTGGGCCACCTTTTTTAAATTTGATCAACTTGCTCGTTTTCTTTGATGTCGCATTGGACCCAGCTGAGCTGAACTGCCTCCAGAGTATTGAGGTTCTCTCAATAAGTGGATTCCTTGGAACATCAGATGGTGTGTAGGTTTGTCATGCAGTCAGATACAATGTCTTCTTGACATGATCTGTATTGCCCTCGTAGTGAACAAGATGGCCAGTAGTTCTGCCTGGTAGGAAGTTATTGTGGAGCTTGAGGTAGATTCTTATAACATATGAATTAATTAAGAAAAAGGGCATCTCCTTATCGTGCAACTGAAAGTTGCTAATGACTTGCGCCATCTATCAGAATAAATATCAACTATTCTCGTTGATTTTTAATTATTCCAGAATTGGCCAAATACCCATTCTTGATTAATCAAGAAAAGCTAACTACGGACGCGTTTCAGGCTGTTGGCCCTCATCAGCGTGGTGCAAGCTGTACCTCAACGACCAAAAAATTTGGCCAATTCTGGAATAATTAAAAATCAACGAGAATAGTTGATATTTATTCCGATAGATGGCACAAGACATCAGCAACTTTCAGTTGCACGATAAGGAGATGCCTTTTTCTTAATTTATGCACCTTATCCCAGTACAATGTTACATTTGTACTATTTTTTCACATATGAATTAATGTTGATAATAAAACTTCTAGATGAAGAGACAAAATGATTATGATAAATACTTTAAAAACTTGAAATAAAACAACAACCATTAACTATGAAAAAGGCATCTCCTTATCGTGCAACTAAAAGTTGCTGATGGCTTGTGCCATCTATCGGAATAAAGTTGCACTATAAGTAGATGCCTTTTTCATAATTTATGCACCTTATCCCAGTACAATATCACATTTGTACTATTTTTTCACAACCATTAACTAAATAATATTTTCCAATACCATTGGATACACCAAAATATTTTTTATTTCATATAGTCTTCATGAGTCTACAACAGTTTTATTGCCAAATTACTATTTGTACTAATTAGCAGCTCTCAGGTAAGATGACACCTCTCGCTAAAGAACACTTTGGCTCAGCAACTAGGTGTCAGGGAGGTAGTTCTAACATGTTCTGCCATGACCTCACTTCTGTATATGGCATCTCCTGAGTGTGGTGCTAACATTTGCTGATGGCTTGCACCATCTGTCAGAATAAATATCAACTAATTGGTGATTTTTTAATAAAAGAAAATAAGACGTGATCCAAATAATTTATTAGTGTGTGACGTTTCGGCAACAACAGTGTCACCATCATCAGACAAAAGAATAAATTTGACAATAAATTTATTTAATTTATATTTACTTATATAATTATTATTTAATAAATAAATTTATTCTTTTGTCTGATGATGGTGACAATGTTGTTGCCATCACACACTAATAAATTATTTGGATTAGGTCTTATTTTCTTTTATTATAATCTATAATTCAAATTGTGCTTTATCATTGTTGATTTTTTAAATATTACAGAATTGGTCAAATACCCTTTCCTCTTGATTATCAACCATATATGTATTGTGTCATCAGTGTGTACCTGTATATTGTGACCCACTCTAAATCTCTTGGATATTAACACAGAATGTGGCAAATGCTACAGGTTTCTGGGTTTCTTTATATAAATAATTCATCTACTGTAGCATTTGCTTGAAACCACTCTGACTTGCTCTTTTCCTTCTTATATAGCTTCTGTATAATAGCTCTGTATCTTCCCATATAACACCCTGTTTTTGCCTAACTCCTGAACAAGACTATAAAGTTTTGAACTCCATAGCCAACAATATGGGAACATTTGGGTAGTCACCCCGGGAAGAAATGAACTGCTGCTACCAGTTGTCAAAACAACATCTATAAAAACCTATGGGATACTTACATCTTATTTCAAAAACAGACACTCATCATTTGTTCCCTCATTTCCAGGAATTATGATGGAGCATCCCACAATTCATTGATGCCAATTTCTAACCATGTTTTATATAATGACTATTCCCTGTATGCAACAATGTATCCTAACATATTTGTCTACCCAGCTAATCCTGTTGTGGCAGATGTGACAATACATTAACAGCCAATCGTAGCCACAGGGATTAATGGACTTTGTACTCACCAGGCCCAGACACTGTCCGGACTGATGTGGTGCCCCACTGCAGGAGTTCCACCGTACAGTAACTTCTCTGTCTCAGCAGTTACTGATTCTGTTCTATTCTTCCACTGGATGTTACTTTCCACTCTCCATTGAACTTGCTGTGTCCACCAGGTGTTGTTGGAGGAAAGCAGCTGGAAGGTGATTTGATGCAAGTTTTATTTCTTAGCTCATTTAGGAGACATTCAGTGAGTCCTCTCTGCAGCCAATCCTGGGATTGACCATAGGTGGGATCCAACGCCCCGGAGAGATGGCAAGTGTCCACATGGATCATCCCACTACTTGGACACAACTTTTCAAACTGTCTCCTCAGGTGTTAGCGGTCAGTCCCCGCCCGACACACAACCCCAGCCATACCCAAAATATTCTGTTCACCCACTGTGGCCAGATTGTCTGTTATGGGATAAACAATCATAGATAAATCACACTCTATGATTAGTGCTTTGTGGTGATGAGCCATACCCTCCCTCTTTCAACTTTTATTCATTGCTGGATAAGGTTGTAGAAAGATTTTAATAAATATAGATTTAAAAGAAAAGTAGTGTTCAAAAATATGTTTAGAATTTTCAGCGATAGATGGCACTAAATTAATGATATATGCAAATAGGAACAACTTCCTTAAGTCCATGACTGGTGCATATTATAGGTGGCTGGGACTGTGCCAACTACAATAGCAAGTTTGCAACCAGACCTGGGATGAATGACTGAAGTCTTCCATTTGAGCCCCCTGCGAAGCTATGTCTGCAGGACAGTAATGACAGTAGTTTTTAAACACAAGGTAATAAGACCAAATCCAAATAAATTAATAGCGTGTGACGTTTTGGTAACATCGTTGCTTATTTATTTAGATTTGGTCTTATTACCTTGTGTTTTTAATCTATAATCCAAATTATCAACAGTAGTTTTTTAGTTAGCTGAGGAAGGGCTTGCCTGGAAGTACTTTATACAATTAATAAAAAGAGTTAAAGCATCTTTTTGCAAGGAATGGCAACTTCCTTGCTGTACGGCCAGGAGTTCTGGTCTGGGATTTGATAGTTACCCTTACAGTATGTTGACAGGATTCTATGCCCAGTTGTGGTGTTGCTCTTATATATCCTGGCTCAGCAGGGCCTATTTGCACACAGTTTCTACAGCTTGTCTTGCCCAACACTTCCTTGGTTTCATCAGAGTCCTCCAACCTGGTGTTGATCCGACATGACAGCAAGACTTCTGTCATCTCTATCAATCAATTGAGACACTAAATGTTCCTTTTAAAGATAAAACTGGAGTTTTCAGCCAAAGTCCTCACGGCCCTGAATAAAATTTATTGAATAATGAATTGCATCATTTAGCTTTTGTATTTGATAAGGCACAATTTGAATTATATATTATAAACACAAGGTAATAAAACCTAATCCAAATAATTTAATAATGTGTGACGTTTCGGTAACAGCATTGTTACCATCATCAGACAAAAGAATAAATGATTTATATAAACAGTTATTTTTTTGTCTGGTGATGGTAACAACGCTGTTACCGAAACGTCACACACTATTTATTTATTTGGATTTGGTTTTATTACCTTGAGTTTTTGTATTTAAATAGTATCAATGATTATAACAGCAAAAAGTTCAGCAAGTGAGATGAAGCAAAGAAAGCTCAGGAGTAATTTTTTAAAAAGATATTTAAGTATGGGTAACACACACACACACACATATATATAGGTTCCTCACTTGGCAGCATTGTTTGCTAAATGACATTGGCCCAGGATACACTCATGAAGTGGAAACTCTTTGATGTCGTCAGTCATCAATTTTTGTGAAGGAGACAGAGGCAATTTTGTTCACACTTGAGTATCTTCTGTTACTGTAAAATCTTTGTTTACGTAATATGATTAACAAATGTATTATAAGATTTATTTATTGGGTATTAGATATATTTATTTACTTACAGGATTGTTGTTAGTATTAAATAGCGTTAGTTATTTTATTTACGTTCTATATCGAACTCAACTGTGTTGCTGAGTACAATATTAACTATATTACATCTCTCCTTTTTAATAAATCCATTCTTTTTGGTGGCTTCACCTGGCGACCGCTTCTTGTGAACTTCCGCTCCTCTCTGGTCTCCTCCTCTCCAGCTGGATTATCTGACTGCAGCTCCATCCTGTCAGAACCTTTAGGCAGAGTTTCTTGATCTTGCTCCATAGTTGAACAAGCACTTCCACTGGGTTCTTGCTCAAGGATGCTTTCATGGTCTCTTTGGGATTGGTTAGTTGTAATATGTGATTGGTTTCTTCTGTAGAGTCCTTTGTTGTTCTGGACTGTATAGGACCTTGTACCATCTTCTCGAACTATTGTGGCTGGTTTCTTCTGTTTTCTCTTAGATAAACTTCTTGTCCGATCTTGAAAGTTGGTTCGTCTTTTGATCCTTTGTCATAGTAGAATTTCTGCTTGTTTCTGGATCTTCTTAGCTTTAAAGTGATATCTTTTTGGATGCAAGGTCTTAACAATTCTTTACTGATTGGCAAGATTGTCTTTGTTCTTCTTGAAAGTAGTCTTTGTGCTGGTGATCCCATGTCTTCTCTTGGAGTATTTCTATAGTTGAGTAATGCAATCTGGATATCGTCTCCACTTTGTTTGCATTTCCTGAGAATGTTCTTTGCTATTTGCACAGCTCTTTCAGGCAGTCCATTTGATTTAGGGTAATGTGGACTTGAAGTCTTGTGATTAAACTTCCATTTGTTGCTGAATTCATTAAACTCTCTTGAAGCATAATTTCTTCCATATCTGTCTCCAGAACTTTAGGAATTCCATGTATGCTAAAGTTTCTTTGAGAAATTCAATGTATCTTTTGAATTTATGGTGTTAATAGGTTCAAAGTTTATGAATCCAGAATAACTGTCTATAATCACGATAAGGCAATTTCATTCAGTACTTTTGTCTGAAGATGGTAACAATGCTGTTACCGAAACGTCACACACTATTTATTTATTTGGATTTGGTCTTATTACCTTGTGTCTATAATCACAATGTATTCATTCCCTTCAAATTGAAAAATATCTGATGCAACAATTTCCCATGGGAGCTCAGGAATTTCTTTTAGCATTAGGGGTTGTTTTTGTTTGTCTCTTTGTGTAGCTATGCATGTCTTGCAATTTTCTACCATGTCAGAGATATCTTTGGACATTCCTGCCCAATAAATGGAGTCTTTGGCTCTTTTGGTACAACCAGTAATGCCTAGGTGGCCTTCATGTATCTGCATGAGAACTTGTTTTTTGATTGATTCTGGTAGTATTATTTTGGTTCCCCTCAGAACTAGGTCTTCATGAATGGAAAGTTTATATTTTATATTCCAATATCTTCTGCAAGATAGAGGAACTAGTGACTTTTGGTCTGGCCATCCTTGGATTATTGTTTCTTTTAGTTCTAGAATTCTGCATCTTCCTTTGTAGCTTTCATGATGTTGGTTGTTGATCTATTGTCAAATGCAGTAATTAAAAGGATTTCTATTGGATTTTCTTCTAGAATCTCATATGATTGGCAATCTCGACTCAGTAAGTCTGCAATCAAGAGCTCCTTTCCACTCTTGTATTTAATATTTGGTCCATATTGATTAATTTCCATGAATATTTTTTGAAGTCTTGGTGGCATTTTATCCATTGGTTTTTTGTAAATGGATTCTAACGGTCGATGGTCTGTTTCTATTAAAAGAGATTTACCATATATATAGGTATGGAATTTCTTACAACCAAATTTAATTGCCAGAGCTTCTTTTTCTATTTGAGGGTAATGCCTCTGAGCATCATTTAATGCAGAAGAAGCATACGCAATTGGTCGATCTTCTTGGAGTAAGACTGCTCCAATGGCATGTTGGCTTGCATCGACCGAAAGTACCACATCTTTGTTAGGATCATAATACTTTAGGGTTGGCGCTTGTTTTAATAAGTCTTTTATTCTTTCCATATCCTTGTCCCTCAAGCTGTCCCATTGCCATTCTGTGTTTTTCTTCAGAAGCAATCTCATTCTGTATGTTATCTCTGAGAGATTTGGGATGAATTTATGTAAGTATTGAACCATTCCCAAAAGTCTTTGTAGTTCTTTTTAATGACTGATACTTCTTGATCCGAACGCTGTTGCAGGACCTTTATTTCTTTGTTTGTCCTTTCTGCAGCCATACATATTTGTATTGCCTTATCCAGGTCCAAATCAGGATCACTTAGAAGTTTTTCTCTTGTGTGGTCATCATGAATACCAACAACAACCCTGTCTTTGATTAGTTCCATCTTCCAAACTTTCAAACTTGCACTTTGATGCTTGTAGGCGCAATCTGGTGATGAAATCTGTAATTGTTTCAACCATGCTTTGTTGTAATTTATTAAAGTTATAACGTTCCATGGTATAATTTTTTTTTTGGCAAAAAGTAGTTGGTGAAACGTTTTTTGATTTCTTCAACTTTTTTAGTTTCTTCTGGAGATAGTACAAATGTACGGTAAATTTTTTGGGCATCACTTCCTATTATTGTCATGAACGACGCGACTTGAACTTCTGGTTCTTTCTTTTTCATCTCCATAGCAGTTTCATACCAAGAATATTGTTGAAGCCAATCTTCCCACCTTTCTCTATTAGGATCAAAATGTTCTGGTGCCTCCATGGTTAGTTATTTAAATATTATTCTCAAAGCTATTTATTTTCGCTTATTTTTAATTTTGGAACTTTTGTTAACCCCTTCAGTTTAGAACTAGGGTTAGCGAAATACGCTACTTTTATTTATTTTAAATTTTAAACTTCTGACACCATGTAAAATATTTGTTTACGTAATATAATTAACAAACTATTATAAGATTTATTTATTGGGTATTAGATATATTTATTTACTTACAGGATTGTTGTCAGTATTAGATAGCGTTAGTTATTTTATTTACATTCTATATCGAACTCAACTGTGTTGCTGAGTACAATATTAACTATATTACAGTTACTTTGTATCAAATATCTTTCAGAGTTATTCTCTGAAATGTACATGCTAAAAGGTACAACTTCCTTAAGTTTTGTCCATGAGCGTATTGCACCAAGTATGAGTCTATTTTTGTGTGCTGAGCAAGCGAGCTTATACATGAAAAGTGCAGATTTTAATTAGGTTAAAACATTTGGAAATGATGAATTGATGATTCTCCCCAGTCAGGCATATATAACACCAGCCACAAGCTGTTTAGGAACTTGAATTAAAAAAAATTTGGAACATCACTAATACCCTTTTGGGTGATTTCATGCCACTTAGTGTAGGATCTGCCTATGACATGGTTTGAGGGGCATTAAGGCTTGCTCTAAGGAGATGATTGTGAAGGCAGCATAAGCCTTTTTTGGGAGAATTTGTGAGAGCAAAGATACATTGAAGGGAAGGGCCATTCTGTCCCTGAGACAGAAGGGGCATCTGTTTAAGCAGGCAAGTCAGTCCTGAGGATTATACTGTACAGAGGACCACATTAAACTCACTTATTTGAAAACTGAAGCTGAAAAAAAAAAAAGGTCTAAAAGAAGATGCTTCCCAAAGAGTAATTTTCTATTTCACTATAATGCTCACCCTCTATTTTGACTGGAAATAAAGTCCAAACTTTGCAGGACATTTGCTGCGAGGTATGATCACATCCTCTGTACTCCCCTAATCTTACAACGGAAGGTTCAACATTATACTCAAGAAATATAGGAAGCAGCTATTTAAAGTGACTCACAAAACCATCCATCTGTAGGGGGTGCATGCACTCCCTGGCAAATGTACACAGAGGGTGTTCCATAAGAGATCTTTATTTCAAGATCATAATCATAGCATGAACAACTTAGTAGGTTGTAGGACCACCATGTGATACATATCCAGCTTGGTACAAAGTCACAGATTGCTTCCTGAGGGATAGTTCTCCATTCCCTGTCAACCATTCGCCAGTTCTGAACATGGCAGGGTTTGCAAGCATCACATCCCAGATATGTTCAATTGGTGAGAGATCCAGGGAAGCATCTGTACACCTTAAAGAGCATGCACAAGATCCACATGTACTGACACCCTCCAACTTGCCATGTTCTGTGCCAGTACATCTAGATGTGTGATTTGATGAATGGCCAACCAGCCATTCTCAGCCCGATTTCGATGTCCTCATGTCTGCTGGAACTGGTGTCAGCTGGCAGTTCCCATGTGTCCTCTGAGACCAGCAACAAATTTCTGCAATGATTCCCCTATCAGTAATGCCTATAGCACATCCTTCCTTTATATCACACTCCATCTCCGAGGTGCTCATTTCACATCACATTTGCATAACCCAGTATGGGGGGTGCATCTATCCTGAAATCTGAATAATTTTCTAAGCCACCCCTTCTTAATGTTCCATTTTCACTGTCAGGTAGTGTATTTTATACATTACATTAAAACCTCTTAATTCCACACTGACTTTAATTCAACCGAAAATTCCGATCTCCTGGGATGAAGGGAGGGGAGTTGCTACAGAATATTTTCTTCATTTGCTATTGTCCTGCTTCTTCTTTATAGATAAAATTTGGATTATAGATGCAAACCATGGTAACAAACCAAATTAGATATAATATACTTATTGATCTTGTTGCTGTATAATCATTTATTATTATTTTTTTGTTCTTAAAAGAGGTCAGAGGTCTCTGGCTCGGAGATTTTTTACTTTCTCCAGATTTTAAAGAAATTATTTCTTCTAGAATATATCTTCATGTGACTGTGGAAGTAAGATCCTGGATAAGAAATCCTCTATGTGGTTGAGCTACTTTGCAGCAACCGGCCGCTCCATGTTCAAATTTATTGTTTCCATTTCTTCAATTTATCTATTTCATTTATTTCTTGGATCCACACCTACCAAATTTACATTTTAGAAATTTTCTTAGTATTTAAGGAAATTATAGACAGCTTTTAGGAAAGTAAAAAAAAATAGAAATGCTTGCTTTGAGCAATCCTTTTCAACAAATAATTCACAAAAGTACAGTTACGACATTTATCTGGCAATTGACATTTCAGATTGATGTGGAGGATGATGTACAGCTGGGTGGATGGAAGTCCTTCATTCATATACCTAAGCAATACTTCACAATCATCAGACTCCACAGGAGAGCTTGGATCCATTCTGTTGTTGTAGACTTGGTGAAGAATAAATCCACAAAATTTGGATTATAGATTATAAACACAAGGTTATAAGATCAAATCCAAATGAATTAATAGTGTGTGATGTTTTGGTAACAGCATCATTACCAAAATGTCACACACTATTTATTTATTTGGATTTGGTCTTATTACCTTGTGTTTAAAATCCACAAAAGAAACAGTCCTACAAGCCAGTTACTTCCTGCAGCAGAACAAACTAAATGTGTGGAGAGCTCAATAAAGAGTCAAAACACAGAGGTCCGAAACACTGTGTTCAAGAAGTCAAAATAAACTTCATCCAATTTGTGCTTTGAATCATGGGTAAAGGTTTTGACCATTTATATACAAGGTATTATCAAAAAGTTCCTGCATTGAGGCTATAATTTTATTTATACAAAATAAAAAATTGTAAAAATAGTTCTCAAAATTAGACTCTCCTGCATCAATACACCTTGGTCATATTTTCTTCAAACTTTGGAAACACTTGGAAAATTTGTTTTTGTATTATGCAGCACAAAACATTCAGCAATTTCTCTTTAATGGCTTGAATCGGGTCAACCCATTGACCTTCAAGTGCCATCTTTAATTTTGGATAAAGGAAAAAAGTTATTTGGTGATAAATCAGGAGAACAGGGAGGTTGTGGAGGAACAGCGGTTTTATTTTTGTCAATAAGTGAGTAGAGAATGAGCTATAATTGGCTGAGTGTTATCATGATGAAGCCACCTATCTTTATTCTGCCATCTTTCTGGCTGTTTATTTCACAGTCTAACGTAACCTCTTCAAAATATCAGGATGAGCTTTATGGTTAATTGTCGTCCCAGTCAGTATAAATCCAAGATATACAAATCCTTTGCTGTTGAAGAAAGTGACAAGCAGAACCTTCATTTTTACTTTTCCATCCAGGCTTTTTGGGTCTAGGTTCATCATCTGCCAACCATTGACTTCACTGGCATTTTGTTTCAGGATCTTAGCCATGGTTCGTCCCGTTAAGGTCCCGTGAAACCTTATGTTACCATATTTTACATTGTATGGTCAATTTAAAACCAGTTTTCACAAAGTTAATATCTGAGGGACAAACTTGCACGATCATCTTTTTTTGCCCCAGATCAACATGAATAATAGAATGGCATTTTCTAAATGACACTGGTTTTTTTTGGATGCTTCTCTGATTGTTATTCTCTGATTTGAAACACCAGGACTTTGATTTTTTTTCTACATTTTCAGGAACACTCACAATTTTTGGTTGTCCACATCTTGTGACCTCTTCCACAGAAGTTTGGCCATCTTTAAACCTTTTGAACCACTCTCTCTCAGTTCTTCTTTTGAAGGTCTTCTCCAGATGCTTTTTGTAACAAATCAAATCTTTCGCTGGCTGATTTACTGATTCGAAAACAGAATTTCAAACACCTTCCATTGCAATGCACATTTACATGCATCTGGTGTTAACTTCGTCCCTCTTTTAATAGGTGTATTATTATTTTTATTTATAAATGCTTTTTTTGAAGTAAACTTGTTCATAAAATAAAAAGTGTTTTATAGATGCCCTGGAGGGATGATCTTGCCTAAATAGGCTCTTGAAGAGTCAATCCTATTCATACAATAGCAAATGTAATATACAGGATAATGATTTGGTACAATTTGGATCATAGATTAGAAACACAAGGTAATAAGACCAATGCTGTGTGATGTTTTCTCATTCAGTACTTATGTCTGAAGATGGTAACAACACTGTTACCTCACACACTATTTGATTTAGTCTTGTTACCTTGTGTTTATAATACATGATAATGTCACCACTCAGCATAAGGTGAATACAATATTGATGATAATCTCGACACAGTACAGAGCTGAAAGAAAAATTGCTATAAAAAGCAAGAGGCAAATAGGTCAAAATATTTTTGGTCTATCTTACCCTAAATATATTATTTTGGCCTGCAGCATAAAGAGTTATATATAATTGAAGGCTAAACATATTTTTCATATTTCAATTTTAGACTTTTCAATACTTTTGTCAGGTAACAACATTGTTACAGAAATGTCACACACTATTAATTATAGACTGTTATTGGCCTTCTTGATGCAAAATGTGTTTAAAACTGTCTTCAGAGGGTTTAACTAGAGTAATTAAATAATAATTAGTGGCCATACACTGTGTTTTGAATGTTTTTTTTTTCGCTTATCCCTAGTACACGTGGTACAGGCCATGATAATCATGGTGGGTAGAAGTAGGTGACTGCTTTTACTGTAAGTACACCACATGTCTACACATGTGAAAAGCAGTTCGACTTTGCACTTACAAATGCCAGAGCCCTGTTTGGTTACTTGTTTTTGAATGTACTCTAGTTAAGCCTTTGTAGACAAACTGTTGGTCAGCCTGAGGGAAATTAAAATGTGCAATAAGTTTATTTCATATGTAGAAACAAATATACAACTCTTCAATTCAATGGTCCCAAAGAATAAGAATTTCCTGTTGAAGTCATTCAACTCTATAGCTGCTGACAACACACCAGTGTTGTTAAGTTTTTTTTTTTAAAGAGTAAAAAAGTAAAATTGTACTGGGATCCAGGTGGATAAATTAAGAAAAAAAGCATCTCCTGATCGTGCAACTTAAAAGTTGCTGATGTCTTGAAATCGTTGATTTTTAAATATTCCATAATTTTTTCATATAGTTTGGCATGAGAACACCCTCCCAGCCCAAATACCTGTTTCATGATTTTTCAGGATGCTCCAAAGGCCACCTTTTTTGGTCATTGAGGTAGAGCTTGTACCACGCTGATGAGGGCCAACAGCCCGAAAACATGCACGTGGTTGGCTTTCTTGATTAATCTAGAAAAGGTATTTGGTCAATTCTGGAATAATTAGTTGATTCCAAGAGATGGCAGCAACTTTCAATTGCACAATCAGGAGTTATTCTTCTGTTATAATAGAAATAGTTTACAGGGTGGTATCAGGGACCTGGTCACCTAGACTGTGGTTTTGACATTTTGTATATATACAATTTTATAATTAAAAAGGCATATATTGGATCAAAATATAATTTATTTTTCTGATATTAAAAACCACAAAATTATATTTTGATCCAATATATGCCTTTTTAATTGAAGATCTATTTATGGATTGCTCTATTGGAAAAAAAAACAATCTTATTGGATAACCTGTGTTAAAAAGAATGCCAGCACCTGGGTACTCCTGTGGGTAACAGTTCATGTGGCAACAAGTAGGTACTCTGGTGAAGTGTTTTATTGCTGCTACTTTATTTATTATAAAAAAGCAGAAAAGAATATGATTAGAGAATATACCAGTACATGTGTGCGGTGCATTGATGAACAACAATCAGGAATACACAAATCCATCATTTCTCTGTATGCTGGAAGGAGTGGGAAGAGATAGTGGAGTATTTTAAGCCGCCCAAAAACATTGTTTATTTTGCCAATAAGCAGAAGCCAATAAGAGGTGGCTGACAAAGAGGAAAAAAAGCAGGCATGTCAGTTAGATATTTGCCAAGAGCATCAAGGAGAAGATTGATGGAAAGAGCATGAGGGCCATAGCCAAGAATATGGGCATGGATTCTAAGACAATTGTCAGAAGTGTCCATGAGAATTTTGGGCTCAAGTCCTATTCCTTATGAAGATCTCCACCATCCAATCTGTAATGGCTTACAAAGTGATGACCCAAAGGTCATTGCTGCCAAGGCTTGTGCTTGCTTTGAGTCTGTCATACTTATTATAGGAGACGTCTACATGGACAGTTTCTGAACTTAACTACTATTGTGTCAATTTCCATGTCTATGTATCAATTCACTCATCTCTGCCTAGTGAGAGGTGCCAGTTTAATGTATTAAAACAATAAGATAGGGGGGGGGGGGGGTCAAAATGAAAGGATGTTATGGAAAAAATGGAGGTGGGTTTTAAAAATAAAGAAAACAAAAATGAAACCCTTAGAGTTCCAAATGTTTATTTCGATGTCTGACACATACAATAAAAACAACAACATAAAAGGATGAAGAAGATGGCACACCTAGTTGAGCTGGAAGGGATAGGGATATTTAGACTCCAAGTTTAAATGGTTCAGGAGGAACTTACCTTGCTGGGGGTGAGGAGGGGGGGAGTTGGGGGTGGGCTCCAGGGTTTCTGACAGGAGGTCCCGTTGTTGTGGTGGCATCATGGCTGCAGGTGGGACTGCTGCGTACTGCTGCCCCCAGCTGACTGTTGTGTCCTGGTAGGTCGCAGTAGAGTTGGTCTGCACTGGGGTTGAGGTGGCCTGGGTGTAGACAGGGTAGTAGGCTGCCTGGTAGCCATAGCAGTCCTGGGCCGAGGTGGAAGCTGGCTGGTACTGGGGGTAGGTTGGGTGCTGGGGAGCCTGGTGGCTGGAGGTCTGGGTGACTGGAGCCTGGTGGCTGGAGGTCTGGGTGACTGGAGCCTGGTACTGGGGGTAGGTTGGGTGCTGGGGAGCCTGGTGGCTGGAGGTCTGGGTGACTGGAGGCTGGTAGGATACCTCAGGGGGATAATGTTGGGAAGTGGGTGGTTGATAAGTGGGCTGCTGGGAGGGATAGGACTGGTAGGAACCTGAATGGTACGGCTGCTGGGGGGACTGATAGCCTTGCTGATATGATGCAGACTGTTGGGAGAACTGGAATGGCTGGGGGACTGAAGTTGGGTAGACCTGGCTGATGTAGGGCTGTTGACTGCTCATGTCCTGGTAAGGCTGTTGTTGCTGGCTTGAAGCCATGTAGGCTGGGGTTGATGACTGGGCCATCGAGGTCTGGTAGGCTTGTTGGGCTGGAGCTGTGTAGGATGTCTGGTAGGAGGAAGGCAGTGGCTGGGAGGTTACCACGAAGGTTGGGGTAGCTGCTGAAGACAAATAGGGCTGGGAGGTTGGGTAGGTGGGAGGCTGCTGAGCTGTCTCCTGCATGTCAGTGGTGGTGGTGGGGAAAATTTGCTGGCTGTTCACTGCGGGCTGCTGGATGTAATACCCGGCATTGTGGTTGTAGCCGTATTGGTTGGGCACATAGGGAGATGCAGGGTCCTTAGTGAGAGCAGGCTCAGGGACAGGAGTGCTTGCTCCAGAGGAGTAAGGAGTGGCAGCTGCTGAAAAGGCAGCTTGGGAAGGCTGATTGAAGTTGGGTTGGGAGTAGTTCATCTGGTTGGAGGAGTAGAGGGGACTGGGATCCTTGGCTGGGGGCAGCGGGCCATCATAGACAGGGCTGACTGGCACGTTGTCCCGGGTGTAGGTCAGGCTGTCCTTGCCCTGGATGGTCTGGGTGTAGGGCATGCTGGCCGGAGTGTAGCTGGTGCTGGAGAAGGGAGGCACCATGCCTCCTGTCAGACTCAGATTCTGCATGTGCTGTCCCATGTAGGGCAAATAGTCCTTTAGTTTGGGGGTATAGGCGGCTGGCTTTGGTCCCGGAGCTCCATAGGCTGCTCACACAAGCTCTCATGCAAAAATGGTGTAAAACAGGGAGGCAAGTGAATCTGTTATATTTATTAAGAGACAGTGAGAGAGTGGATACTCCTGGAGATGGTTTCTCATTTGAAGATGAGGTCATTTTGGATTTTGCAAAAGTGGCTGCTCATCAGATAGGTCTGTCTTGCCCATGAGGTATTGTTGATGTAACCAAGGGAGGGAAGAAGAATAAATTGATTATAACCTGGGCTCCTGTAGCATCATTATATCATACATCAGCTCCAATCTGTCAATTTTTTTTTTTTTTTTTTTTGCATTAAACCTAGATATTAATATTCAGTAGTTATTTAAAATATGTATGACTTTTATAATGTGTAATGTTACTAAAATAATTCCATTTTCAAAAGGCTCTCTATCGCATTTAGAAAAGGTCAAAATATTCATAGAACAGTTTGTGTGTAGAACCTATTCCTGGGGATTCCCCTGTAAACAGGCATTGGAAGAGAATTTCATGGAAAACCTCCAACTCTTACTTCATTCATCTAATGAATGGCACTTTCTAATGTAGGAATAAGAATAAAGAATTATCAAATTTGTTTATTCAGTGACCAGAGAATAGAATGTTTATCATGAATTTCAACACAGGGACATATAGTGGGCAGTTACTGATTCACCAAAATTAAGAATTATTTATTCATATTCTACCATATCTTATTCCTTCATTAGGAAGTAGTGCGCCATTCATTAGATTGGCACAATTAGATTAGAAATGAAACTCAGAATAAATCAGTAAACTTGGTCTATGAATCAATAATGACAAAGAAAGGTGACAATGTCCCCAGTGTGGTTTACCTATTTGATGTTGTCAGCTTGTGACATTTAAGAAAAATGGTGACCAACCTTGAGGTGGGATCTGGGTGAGTTGCTTGACCCTCTCCTCCTCCTGCACCTTGGCCACCCCGCGCACACGGTCCTTCAGCTTGCCCACAGAAGCTGCCAACTTGCCAAAGAACTCCAGTCCTTTCTGGGACTGCTCTGTGAGTTCAAAAAGGGCTTTGTAGGAGGCAAGCAGCTCGTCAATCTTAGAGGTCCGCCTGCACAGCAGAGGTTGAAAGGAGTCGTTTTTAAAGGGACAACAAAGGATCATCTTACTTTGCTAGGATATCTAGGAGGGCCCGTCTGGTGTCAGCAAAGTTGGCATTGGCTTGTGTCAGAGCCTTCAGGATCTTCTCCTGGGCGGCCATGTTCTGCTCCAGGAGGGTAACCACAGGTTTGTGTTTGTCCAGCTCCCTGGAGAAGAGGGCCTGAACACCACCACAAGCTTGAGAAGACTCCTACAGATACCAAAGCAATTGTATTTGAACACAACAGAGAGTGCTATCTGGATATTTAACCTGTAATGGACAAACCCTTTTCCCAATCCAAATGAATAAATTATGTGTGAACTTTTGGTAACAGCATTGTAACAATCCCCAGAAAAAAATATTGAATGAGAAAAACTCCATGTTTTTAAATAGTTGGCAGTGTGTTGTGTAAACAAGGATATTAAATAGAGTACTGATAAGAAGAAAAAAAATATAAAATTATTTTCTACGGATCCTAAAATATTTGTAAAAGTAGGGTAAAATGTTTTTTAAATGTAGATAAAATTGAAAGCATACACATGTCAATAATATTTACTCTTTCTTCACTTCTGGTATTTGTAGCACATTTCTGTTGAATGGAAAAGGCTGAAAAAAAGTTTCATAAAAGAAACATGTCGCCGTAAACTTTGATTCCTTCTTCAAGATGTCTTCCTTCTCTTGTAATATAACATACATTGGAAGCCATTACCCATCATGGTTAGCTGGAGATATTCGGGAGAAAATGTTTAGAAACATGGAATATAAAAGCAAACTTATAACCAGGGCTAGTTGCAGCATCTGCTGTGAGTGCTAGGGTGTTGACTGCACTTACCTGGAGGTCCTCTTTCTCATCCTTGATGATGAGGGCCTTGGTGATGTCGTCCTGCTGCAGGGCTTCCCGGAACTGGTCCTCCAGCATCTGCCGCTGCTTGCGCATCTCCTCCACCTTTGCCATGAGCCTCTGCACCTCGGTGACGGCCGCCTCATCTACAGCCACATCCTGGGCAGAGGGCAGCTGCTGCTCCACCTGCTCCAGAGGCCCTGAGAGTAGGTGCAGGTTGGGGACATGGGAGGCCAGCTGCTGGCGGAGAACCAAGTTAGAGTCTCGAGCTTGGGCATGGGCCTCGGTCAGCTTCTGGTATTCCTTCTGCAGCTGGCTCATGATGGCATTGGGTCTCTTCCCCACTTGTTGCTGCACAGCCAACACCTTCCTTATCTTGTTCAGTCAGAGAACTCTGGAATCCCACCACATTGAACTCACCTCCTTCACTCTACACATAGTTCATTGTGCAGTCTTCTATAACATTTTTTATTCAATGAAAAATAGTGGCTTTAATATCATTTGTTTGTATGATATTGAATTTTTACCCAATTATAAATACATTAAAATAATTTAGTCCCAAAAAGCAATTTCATGAAACAGTAGAACCTGCAAACACTCCTGCTAGTGGACTTCTCTAAACAAAGGACAGTAATCATCACCAAATTTGCCTTTCCATTGAAATTCTCTCTCACTAGCGGATACCTCCAAACAACGCACACTTTTTGGCATTGATTTATATATAATAGACTTGGTATATGTTTCTCACTATAAAATAAATAACCAAAAGTCAATGAAAATACCCATGTTAAAATATAGAGTAGAACATGCGACACCTCTCTACAAAGTTTTCATCTTCAAAATTACCATTTTTACTATTTAGCAACTCTTCAGTGAGAGGACACCTCTTCCTAAAGGACACTTTAGCTCTGCAACTAGGTGTCCTTTACAGAAAGGTTCTACTGTATATATTTTTTGTTTATTTTCACCACACAATATTTTAAGTTCAGAGTTTATCAAAGAGTGAAGGAGTCCCAACAGCCCACAATTGAAGAAAGATTGCCACCACAGTACCTGGTAGAGGGTTTCCTTCTTGTTCTCCTGCTCCAACATGGCCCCCACCTCCGTCACCAGGTCTCCCACTTGGATGCACTTCTCCGCCAGGCTCTGGAGCTGCTTGGAGAGTCGCGCAGGGGCTCCGGAGTCTGAGCTGAGCAGTGCGCAAGAGTCCAGCAGGGCTGGAGGCAGGGGATCCTGGGTGTGGGAGACAGCCTTGGCTGCAGTGGTCACCAGGTCAGGGTCCAGCTGGAGACTGGAGAGGTAGGTCCTGGGTCAGTCACACCAGCTGATAGAGCAGCAGGCACCTGGGGCACGACACTTACGCCAGCTCGTTGTCCTTGCTGGTGATGTCTTGTAGCACCTTCCTCAGCAGCTTGGCCTTCTCTTCACTACAACACAACTCTGGGTCAACCTCTGCTACACATTTGTAAATAACTATAACTACAAGTGTACAGCATGTTTTAAACAAATACTACACTGAGAATATTCTGAAAATATATCAACTTATTGGAAAAAATGATTGTTTTCAACTTTTGTCTCTAGTATCTGATATCCCAGTAAGTAACAAGTTACTCAAATCCCACAGTGATTTGCAAGAAAAGGTGGCAGAACAAGGAAACCTTGCTATATGTACTTTATGAAACAAAATCATAAAAGAACCTTACAAAGTGAAAATAATAATAAATTACCCATTTGTGTGTTTTTTAAACATTTTAAAATACAGAAAAATTCTATATAAATACTGGGGAAGAGAGGTGTTAAAGGCATTATTTAGTTCAATGTCTTTCTGAAACCTGATGTCATTAGGGGTTGTCTCTAGGAGCAACACAAAGTCTCCTACAATTTGAACAAGCTAGGTGTGCGACTGCCATTCACCTGTAGAGGGAGGCAGCTTCATGTGTGGGCAGGGGAACCAGTCTGGTGAAGATGTCCGGCCCGCAGACATCTGGGTCCGAGGGGTCGAAGGAAATTCCTTGGACCAGAGACGCCCCCTTCACCTCCTGCAAGGTCCCCATGTCTGGCACCCTCTCGTGGTAGATGAAGTCATTCTCCTTGCGGGCTGATTCCAGTCTGCCGTCAGACATCTTGTTTCAGTGATTTTAATTAGGTTTTTACGTAGAGAGCTTGGATTTCTACTAGAGTAAAAGTCCTTAACTTTTAATCAATACATTTATAGTTTTAACAGGACCTTTGGGAGAGGCCGCTGCTTATAAAACAGCTTGAGGAGCATTTGCACAGAATTTGCTTCAATGACCCCAGATTCCTGCAAATGTACAAATATAGCTCTTGCACACTTGGAAGTGCAAAAGTCCAACTGCTTTCTACCCATGTAGACATGTGGTGTACTTACAGCAGGCACTAACTACCCATCAGGCCTGTACCATGTGTAGACATGTGGTGTACTTACAGCAGGCACTAACTACCCATCAGGCCTGTACCATGTGTAGACATGTGGTGTACTTACAGCAGGCACTAACTACCCATCAGGCCTGTACCATGTGTAGACATGTGGTGTACTTACAGCAGGCACTAACTACCCATCAGGCCTGTACCATGTGTAGACATGTGGTGTACTTACAGCAGGCACTAACTACCCATCAGGATTATCAAGGTCTGTACCATGTGTAGACATGTGGTGTACTTACAGCAGGCACTAACTACCCATCAGGATTATCAAGGTCTGTACCATGTGTAGACATGTGGTGTACTTACAGCAGGCACTAACTACCCATCAGGATTATCAAGGTCTGTACCATGTGTAGACATGTGGTGTACTTACAGCAGGCACTAACTACCCATCAGGCCTGTACCATGTGTAGACATGTGGTGTACTTACAGCAGGCACTAACTACCCATCAGGATTATCAAGGCTGTACAAAGTGTATTTGGGATATATATGCTATCAACTTCAATCCAAAAACTTTTTTTTCAAGTTTTGCAATAAGGTTTAGAATGTGTACCAATTTATAGCAAAGACCTATTTGAGATGTGTACATAGACCTTGTGCAGGTTGGCCAGCCCTATGTTATGTGAGCCCACAGGAAAATAAATTGCTGGAGTGAGGAAGTCATCAATACCTTCCCACCACCACATCCTGGGTCAGGAGCAGGATCTCCTGGATGTCTGTCCTGTCCTGAGTTCTGCACACACACAGGACATTGATGACAAGGGAAGATGTACTTCCAGGCAAAATTCCATCTAAAGTTCTGATAAAACAGTTCTGTAGAACAGAGAAGTTGACTAGCTGGTTGGCTGATCTCAAAAAAATAAAATAAAACTTCTTTAGCTTTTGTTCTCAACCACAACACATCAAAGGTTTGTGTTTGGACTTCTCAAGCCAACAAAGATAATCAATCTGTATAGTGAACAGTTTGATTGCATTTTCAAATGTGGTTGATTTAAACTTTAATACAAGAAAACCTTGTCTTTATCACAGTCCCCAACCAACATGTGCTATCAGAGCCACTGTTGGACTGAATATGCTGGTGGACCAACCAGAGTGGAGATGGCACAGGACAGGTTCTAAAGTAAAACTGCGGATAGACCTTGGCAATCTTGAGGGCCTCAGTGAGGCGGTCTGCGGCTGACTGGAACCAGGCCACTTGGTTGCCCATCTTTTTCTGGTCCCCGGCCAGCTGGCCCATGTAGAGGTGGGAGATACAGCGGTAATAGGCCTGCTTCAGCTCCAGGAACACTTTCCACGACTGAAACACATCATCTTCACTACACAATTCAGAAACAACAGGTACCAAATCCAAATAAATAGCATAATATAAATAAACAATCTTTCCCCTGAAGAGAGTGACATCAAATGTACAAACTTCCAACCAACAAATGAACTTCAAAAATAAAGTGTGTGACATTTCAGTACCAAACCTGTTACCAAAATGTCACACCCAATTTATTTAGGTCTTGTGTTTCTTGAGGGAGTCAGACACTTATTACTAGTACAGTGGAACCTCTCTGGAAAGAATATCAAGTTGCCGAGCCAAAGTGTCCTTTAGGGAGAGGTGTCCTCAAACTGGTGAGCTACTATATATTTTAAATATATAAATACTAAATATACCTTTATAAACATAAAATATATCTGTGTTGTTGATTCTTATCCCCTTGTGTAAAGATTACACAAATTCCATGAGTTCATGTTCCTCGAGCTGTTTTATGATGAACAGCAGCCTCTCCCAAAGGTCCTTCATATATACAGTAAAACCCTGCTACTACGAACCCTGGATATAGCGAACCTTCCCTTATAACGAACCCACGGCGATTCCCGATTTCATTCCATTGAAAATACCATCGTTATAACGAACTTTGCGATTTTTTAAATAACGAACTACCCCTATAACGAACTTATTTTCGGTCCCAAAATGATAAAATCTATTTAAAATACTATGCTTATAACGAACTTATAATTGTAATTTAAAAAAAAAATTAAAACAACAAAATTTTGAGCATGTTTCAGCTCACGGATAGCGATTTCAAAACAAAAAAATTAGCGCCATTGTTTGTTTTCATTTCCATTCTATTTTTGCTGTATGTTGTATAAATTTTTACACATTATACTTTTATTTAATAGAATATCTTTGCATTCGACAATTTTGAAATAGAAGAAAAATACATATGGCTTCCAAAATAAAAAATAAAAAAAAGAAACAAAAAGTGGCGTTCTAAAAAAAAAAAAACAGTGGCAGCATGCCCTTTTAGAAGAGTTCTATATCAAGTTTAACCTAGGCTAAAAAAATAATTCCAAATAATTTAAAAGCCAGAAATGGTTTGAATAACAGGTTAAAAACAAAATTTAACATACACTTCAGAATAATATGTAGAAACTGGAATTGGAAGAAGGAGGGAGAGAAAAAAAAAAACAGTTCCCCCAAGTTCCCCGTGTCTCATGGGCCACAAACAAATCGACTTATAAATTCTCAAAAACTACCACTACAGTTCTATTTTTAGAATGAAATTCTTGTTAGGTATAAGACTCATTCAGGGTTCGCGGATATTCCCCCCTGGCCGGCCTTTTACTGCCGATTTTGTGTTTGAAAATTTGACGTTTTTTATTCGCAATTTTACCGATCGCGCTATCGTATCATGTTTCGCGTCCAATTTTTCTGAATTGGATACTTTTGATTCATCCTAAATTGATTCAGAATACACGGAGCTTTATTCCTTTGATGGAAATAACAATATTTTAAGACAATTCTGATTTTCAAATTTCACTTTCAAACAACAAGGTATTAGAGGCATTTTTTCAAATAAATATAGTATTATATTATTTGAGAAAGATGTTCTAAAATACTCTTATGCCTTTTAAATATATAATTAATAATGTTTTGCCTAGGGGATTTGGCTTAATTTTTAAATAATACATATGTTTGTATATAAGCATGTATGCTAATGATAAGAAGAACCTATTATCACATGACTTCTTTTGATATTCAGCATTTACTGTTAAAAAAATAGGTCAATTTAGGGAATTAAAACAAAGTGACCATTATTAAGTGGCTGCCTTTTCCTGTTTGTATGACTTTTTTTAAATTATACAGTCTAAAAATTTAGAAAAGTTTTAAAAAATGGCCAAAACCGTGGCTATAGTGAACCAAAAGCTCTGTCCCATTGGGGTTCACTATAGAGGGGTTTTTACTGTATATCCATGTGTTTTATAAAAGTAAACTTGTTAAAATACAATGAACTTTGTATCTACACACACCTACACTTTCTTCCTGCACCCCGTCATCTAACTCTAAGCAAAATTTATTCTTTGTAAAATATTTGTTTAGTTTTGGACATCATATCTCAAAGGAATACTTGTAAGCAGCCAATGTTTTACATCTGCATTACAAAGCCATGTCCACATTAGGGGCATTAAAATTAGCATTTCCCATTGCAAATCAAGCTTTTTTTGTGTTGGCATTTTTGGAATATTGATAACTATATTTTTCATATACTCCATGAGAGGACACACTCACTAGAGGACACCTCTCTACAAAGGACAGTTTTCATTTACAAAATTAACTTTCTTTGTGTTTAGGTCCAGTGTCCAGTAAAAGAACAAGGTAAAATATTAAGAAAATTTAACAATTCTACTATAAGGCAAAAATAGAAGGCAAGAACTGGAGGATCCCACCTAAGCACAGCTGGTACAGTGGACCCAGGAGAAACTCAACCTCAGCCAGCACCAAACAATATATATAACAGGCCATCTCAAGCCATTGAAGATAGAAAATAACAACAAAATCTATCCAACTTGACCCCAATGTAGCTTGGCTCCAGAACATATTCTGGCTTGCATTAGATGGACTAAACAGGACCTTTGGGAGAGGCCGCTGCTTATCATTAAACAGCTCGAGGAGCATAAACTCATGGAATTTGCGTAATCTTTGCACAAGGGGATAACAAAACAAATTGTTACAAAGAGAAGTCAAACCCCATAATTGTACATTCTAGCATCCACTGACATATCTGCCAAGTCTAGGGACAAGTATTACTAGACCAGAGAGGCACAATTGTAACTCCAGTGTACCTTGAAGTTGCGGGAGCCGACAACATCAGAGATGAGGGAGGTGAGCTGGGTGTAGGCCACGCGGTAGTAGTCCACCACCTGGCAGGCCACCTTGGCTGTGATGGAGGACTTGCGGCTGTCCAGCATGGACTTCTCCAGGAAACACTCCTGCGCTTGAGCCTGCACACAGCCAAGGTTTCTAGGTGTAAAACTCATCAAATGTTTCAGAAAAACTACACAAGTAAAATATTCACAGCTATACTGGCTAGATTGGTCAAAATTCAGTCTCCAGGGTGAATTAGACAAAATGCCATGTGCGGCAAGTTCACGCAGCCACAGATAAATCTTCTAGACTATGAGAAAGAGTTCACTGGTACAGAGCAGGAAGAACAAACACCAATTCTGTCCTCCCAACAGAATAGCAGTTCTTGATTTCGAGACTTAAGGCTGGTCATCTACAGACAATGACAGAATGGTGGCAAGGTTTTCCAACTATGTACTAAGTGTCAACCTGCAACTCCAAAACACATTATTGACTGTATTGACTCATCTATTGAGGTTCCCTACTCATCCCCAGCAGACACCATCAACAAGCTATACAGGTTGGATACCCTGATATGATTGTTGAGTGGAGATAAGAAAGAAGAAGGGGAATAAGAGGGCAGAAATATTTAAAATTTGACATATGCAGTGGGACCTCCTGTTGAAGACCTCCTTTCTAACAGCAACTTGGTGTAAAAATGTCCTCTTAAAATATTAATTTTGGCTTCCACATTATAAAAAATATATCAAATTCAGATATTTATTTGAAAAAATATATATATATTTTTAATTAAAATATTTTGAAAATCACACTAAAATTACTTTTGACATTTTTATGATTTCTCATATTTGACCAAAATAATTTTGTGTTTTATAAATTTTTGTAAACACATAATTCATTTTAAAAGAACTGATTCTTAAAGCTTTTAAAATACAGTTTTAAATATGTGCATGGAGGATTACAGGTGGAGCATGAAATAATTGCCACTTTATGAAGCAATGTGCGGTGACTAAACAACTTAATTTACCACAACTTACATTTATCACAGATTAATTGAATGACACACAAAGTTAAAAACTAAGCTATGAATTCTCAGAAAAATATACCAGCCTTACACTGTGGAGCAAATACCAATATGTTACAACATCAATCACATTTGGAATATGCTGCCCCAGCCTGGATCAATGCAAGTAAAGCAACCTATCTAGAATTGACACAATCCAAGCCAGTGCAGCCATCAGCAGGGACTATGTGGATCTTGCCCAAATCACATTTCACAAAACACTAATCTTCCCCTACACCTCAGGAGAATAATCATATTTTCAAAACTCATTAAAAAATATTAACTCTCTCAAAAAAACATTACAGGTTAATTTGATATTGGGACAAAAATCAAAGAATTCAAACGTCCAATTCCTCTCAGCATGGCTCACAATTCTCATCTTTCAGATATCCCAATCAACACAAACTTTTTAACCTTCCACAAAGAACCCAAACTCACCTGTATACCTCTTCTCCCAGCCAATCAACTCTGCCAGAATTACTCAAAGCTCTGGGCTCCAGATCATTGATGTCTTTGACAGCACCATTTATACTGATGGTAGCCAACTTTAGACTGGACTGTCTGGCAGTAGTATTGCGATTTACAATAATAAAATCCTCGAGAAATCTGACTTCCCAACCCTGAACAGTTTACAAATCAGGACTCTCGGCAATAGATAATACTCTCACAAACATCACTTAAAAGGTGATAAGACACAATTTGAATTATAGATTAGAAACATAAGAAAATAAGACCAAATCCAAATAAATAGTGTGTGACGTTTCAGTAACGCTGTTACCATCATTAGACAACAGTACTGAATGAGAAATAATATCACAGCATATTCTGCTATCTTGTTTACACACCTGATAACAGTACTATAACCTAAGAGTAATGTCAAATCAATAAAACCAACTCCAAACAAGAGCTGTGCCACAGTACAATGTCTCATATTGGAATTCCAGGATATGAGCAGCCAGACTCTCTAAGTCCAATCTGAAGCTCTGACAATCTACCCTACTTTGCTAGATCCTCTGTATCATCAAGGACAAGAATGGATATTGGCCACAGCACAGGAATAGTACAGAGCAGAGGGGAAAGCATCAAGTCTGTTCTCTCCACAGTCTGGTTATCTACAGACCTTTCAGTGTGGATGCCTTCCGCTATGTACCAAATGGTTCATCAACAATGTGCTCTATTCAATCCACCCAGCAGGACACCATCAATGAGCTCAAGATTGAGTAGAGGTCTCTCAGCTCAGCTGACACAAGAAGAAGGACCTCAAAAATATCTAAATTAGCAAGGTTATCCATAGTTGTTACTGTGCCTTTCAAGGGGGTAGACAATTTATTTCACAGCACAGCAAGGAGTGAGGTTTTCAACAAGAGAAGGTGGCATGCAGCACTCACCAGCATGATGTTGATGGAAGAAGGAGAGGATGGTCGAAGCCCATGTCACTCCCCCGGGGCTGGGGGTAGTTGTCCCGCAGGTGTTGCAAGGCCCAGACTGCACATTGGAAGTGGGTGCAGGCGATCTTCATGCCCTGCACAACAAACATCAGTCTTTGAACTGAGTGCATCATTTTATTGAGTCTCAATATGAAAAAATATTTCAGGTTTTTGCACTTTCAATTTTTCAACTTGCCCTTTGTTCTCTAAGCCAAAATAACATTTTTATAAAGAGGGACACTTGTCAGAACCAACCATTCTCTGCATGCAAGGTTGGCTAACGCCTGCTTTGGTGAGTTGGGTAAAAGTGGCTGAGCCAAAACTAGCCAATATTGAGAGAAATTTTAAAGAGGAAATTATAAAAGTAATAAATAAACAGTAAGGTACCATTTATTATTTCCTGTCAATATTTGATGATGTTTTCCCATATATAAAAAGACAATAAGTGCAGAGGGCTTTTGTATAGGAAGGTTGTGCTTAGGCTTCCCAAAACAAGAAATATTTCAACTCTCCTCACATGGCCTGGAATAATGTACATCTATGAAACTGGCAAATAAAAAGAAATGGAATGGTTTATTGTTCAAATCAAGGTTCTATTGACAACAGACAACGCTCTTCACACCACAAAAGAAAGGATGCAAAGATGCTATGGACAAAGTTCTATGACCCCAAGGGAATTCTTGGCAGAAGCACATCAGATCATGTCAGTAACTGCAATTTTTTGCAAGCTGTGGGTCACAACCAATAGGGGAGGAGCTATGTAGCAAAGTATTTATTATTTTTTTAAACAGATTATTAATTTTGATATTTATATTTTGCTAACTCTGTAAACTTCCCTCATGGCTTCTCTTGAATTTTATAAATATGTCCTTGTGCCTTAAATAAAGAGCTGTCATCCTGAAGTTTGTCTTTCCTAATGTTACATATAGTTTTACATTCTCATGCACCTTAAATATCCATTCCTTGATTTTTCAGGAAACCTCTAGATTCAACAATATTGTGGCAGAGGTACAGCAGCCTGCACTACACTGACCAAAACAGTCACATACGTGGTTGACTTTTCTTGATCAATCATGATAGGGTATTTGGCCAATAATCTGGAATATTTAAAAACCAACAATTTGTTAATATTTATTCTGTCAGATGGCACAAAGCCTTTTTAATTGCATGATCAGGAGATTTATCCACCACCTGATCCCAGTACAATTTCACCTTTGATAAGGCACAATATGGATTATAGATTATAAAACAAGGTAATAAGACCAAATCCAAATAAATAGTGTGTGATGTTTCGGTAACAGCATTGTTACCATCTTCAGACAAAACAGACATGTGGTAAAATTTCTCATTCAGTACTTTTGTCTGAAGATGGTAACAACGCTGTTACCGAAACGTCACACACTATTTATTTATTTGGATTTGGTCTTATTACCTTGTTTTAATTTCACCTTTGTACTGTTTATTTCCTACTGAACTACTGCCATTAAAAATGGCTTCAATTTCTAATCAGGAAACATTGTGGGTTACAGCCCTCTATCACCTTGATAAGGTTGTTTATGTCCGAGATGAGGAATGACAAAGAAAAATGACATTTTTTTTTTTAAAGGAAGAAAAGCTGGAAACTTGAATTTTAGGTTTCTAATTCTATTACAAGGTGACCAAATAACTACCTTTTTGTCTATAATCCAAATTGTACTTTTTCACTGCCACTGATCCTAATTATGGAGCCCAAGACTCATGCCAAAGTTCCACCGAAAGCCAAAGTTCCTAATCAATCATTATGAGGGGAAGGCTATCTCAACACCATCAAACCAAAGAAAAATATAAAATAGTGAGGGGAGGATAGAAGTAAATCTGCCTCACACAATGTATCCTTCCTTCAACCACATTCCAACCTTCTATCAACTCTGAGCAACGCCCCCAGTAGCACTACAATCACCACTTGAGACAACATCTCCTATCTACTCACATTTAAAATTTCAAGTAATCTCAAAAACAGTCCGACCCCGCTCTAACAACATCATATGAGACCAAGATTTTACGTTGGTATAACCATGGTGTGGTTAAAACCACTGTTAAAACAATTGGGACTTGATAGTTATGATGTTATACCAAACAATGGCAGACACCTACCTCTGCATCTTCCCTGGAGTCGTAAGCCCCAAGCTGTGAGTGCAAGGCTCCAATGTTGTACAGGATGCAGGCTTGTTCATATTTGATGTTGGACATGGTGCTAGAAGTCCCTGTGTACACGTCGTTCCTATACACAGGCACAAGGTGATAATAGTTGAAATCTTATTTAGCAAAATAATGAAATTCGAAAGGTATCGAATAAGTAACTATAAAGGACATTCCAAAGAGACAAATGTATTTGGCAAACAGCATAGACGGGAGAAGGCACTGGCAAACCACTTCTGTATCAAACACTGCTGAGACCAAATCTTATCAAATTGGAGAATATTTGTCACCAAAGTCAACTTGATGGGCTCTAACAACAACATAATGAACTCATTATGGAAGGACCAATAGAGATAAAGCTTTGTATAGAAGTAGCATTTAATAAACTTCATCCCACATCTGCTGGGAAAGGAAAAACCAGTTCTCCAAAAGTCTAGGATGTCTTATGTGTGCTTATTTCCAGAAATGTTTACAAATAAAAGGAAAAAAAATCATTCTAAATGGTTCCACGTATGATTCTTCAATGTGACCATCGATGCAAAAGAACAATAGGAACACCAAAATAAAAGTTCTAACTTGAAAAAAATTTAAAAAATTTTGAAATCAAATGGTAATTAAGAAATTGAAGGTAGTAAAAATTATAATAGATAAATAAAATAAAAAGTTACATAATAAATTGTTAACTTTTAGAAATACAGTAGAACTTGGATAATTCAAACTTCTTAATTCGAAAACCTCTTTAATTCGAATATTTATCTTGGTCCCTAGAATTTGAAATAAATAAAATTTCCGTTTTTAATTCGAATTTTTGGATAATTCGAATTTTTTTTATGGTCCCTTGGGGTTCGAATTATCCAAGTTCGACTGTATTATTATCAGTAGAACAGGCTATGATGGTAGGTCACTGCTAGTCACTGCCAAGTGCACCTATATATGTCTAAGCAGGTGGTGCACTTAGAGTAAAAGGCAGGTCACTTACTACCCACCATGATTATCATTCCCATGTACCACATGTACTTGGATTATTAATCTACAAAAAAATAAAATAAAACAACTGTAAATTGGAAGAAATCATTATTAATATACACTGTCAGAAAAAAATCCAGACCAAGAAAAAGTTGTGGTAGATTAATGTGTTGGGTCGGAATTACATATTTGTTTTATTAAAGTTCAAAGGTTGAGAGAGAAGAGCCCTTTCAAATGTGAAATGGCGGCACAATCACAAGTTGTATGCCAGTGTGTTGTTGTCGCTTATTCCTCAAGTTGTTTAAACAATCTCTATTAGGTTCCATTGTCTCAACTTTTCTATTATAGTCCTGAGATTTTCCCAGAGGTCTTTTTTGGAGGATTTGATACAATTCAATAGAATATGCAAGTGTACCGTAGAGGTAGGTGAGAATGGTACAAGTTACCAGACAAAAGGAATGGCCGCTGCTCCATCCTCGTGGATGGGGGAACCTGTTCTGCAGGAGCAGGAGCTGGGAGAAGTATCTCTTGAGCAGGCTGCAGCCATTGTAGTCCCGGGGGGCCCGGATGGCGGACTGCAACCACAGCCGCTCCAGCTCCGCCGCCCTCAGTGGACAATGGAGGATTACCTGCCGCAGCTGGTCCAGCATCTTGATCTCTTTGTTGTAGCTCTCTGGGTCCTCATGGTAGTGTTCCCTGATGTACTGGGGGCATACAACTTGTTATCTTGGATGTTTATGTAGGGACTGTGAGGATCAGTTAGCATCCAACATATCAACATACATACACTTTAATCTCTGAAGCTTCTTTTATTTAGTGTTAATTCCAGTACATTTCTGATAAAGCACAATTTGGATTATAGATTATAACTACAAATAATATGACCAAATCCAAATAAATAAATAGTTTGTGACGTTTCGGTAACAGAGCTGTTACAGAAATGTCACACACTATTCATTTAGATTTGGTCTTATCACCTTGTATTTCTTCAACATTGTTATCCTTCTTTGGTTCTTATTTTAATTTTTTTTTATAGTTTCTTAGGAATACATGGGCAGCATTTGTTCATTTCATTTTCTAACCCTTTACAAAAGACCATTGTGGCTTTATAATTTTTGCAAAAGTTGTTGAATAGACCATGCTGAGAGAAGGTGAACAAGATACAAATTTGGAAATGTGTAAACACTGTATGCCGTGGATCCTTGTTGTGACAGCCTCTTGGTTTATAACATCCTAAAGTCCCAATTGTGTTTGCTGTGTCATAACATGGGGTGGTGATGACCACATAAACCTTTGATCCCACACACAAGTGATGATGTTATAATTGTAACCTACATTCTTATAACAAATCTTACCAGAAATTGCAGGTGCCAAATTACAACAGTCTTTGATTTCCAGACTTAAGTCTGGTCATCTACAGACAATGACTTTCCATAATGATTGCAAGCTTTTCCCACTATGTACTAAGTGTCAACCTGCAACCCCAAACCACATTATTGACTGTATTGACTCCTCCATTGATGAGCTCCCCAGCAGACACCATCAACAAGCTCTACAAGCTTGATACCCTAATATGAGTGGATATAAGAAAGAAGAAGACTTTTGGTGCAAAAGCCATTATTCAGGTAGTGGCAAGTCTGGCAGAGCAACAAGAGAGATAATAAACAAAGAGATGTGTCATCACCAAACACACACTTATCTCCAATGATGCAGTGATACAGTTTATCACATCACAAGCCTTTGTTTACTTTGGTAGCTGGATCATGATGAGCCAAGCCCTCTCTCATCTAATAAATTCTATTAAGGTAGAGATAATTAATCATAATAAACATATTGACAAATATAATTATTATTTGTTGGTTGGAAGTAGATCCACATCAACCATCAAACTCCTGATATTTCATTGAATTCCCCCTGAAGAGAGTGAGTCACTGAAACATAGGGAGTTGAAATAAACTCATTTGAATAGTATGCAAAATAGATCAAAGGAGGCATTTAAATGAAGTCACTTCAGATAAGTGTGCAATGCAAATATGACTCTGGAGATTGTGTATTTACCATACCATGTTGTAAGTTATAAATACTACTTAGCACGAGTCTACTTGCCTGTATTTGAGGCTTTCAACAAGTTGGGGCAATGATACATTAGTGTTGTAGAGGATCATATGAAAGATGTGACAGAAACAAAGCTGACACAGGAGGCCATAGTGTTATGGACTTTCAAATAATAAGAGGAATTTAAATCTATGGCACAAACCATTTAAAGGAAGTCTATAATAAAGAACCTAGTAAGATGATTAGATAGAGAAGTTACCAGAATGTGAGGATTGTGTAATGAGAAAATTAACTCAAATACCTTACAATACTATTTCTCTACAAATAATAAAATCAAACCACTGCAGATATGGATGTGTAGACAATGCCTTGCCAACCTTAATGGGTGTCAAGATAGTTTCTGGAGGATGACTTCAGTAGAATAATTTCTGAATGTTTGAAAGAATCGAGGAAAGAACTGAATTAAACCCTCCCTGAGAATATAAGAACTGTAACTTTGAAAGAACCACCAAAGTAATGTGAGTTGCAGAGAGAAACAATGGAACAAAAGGACATGGCTAAGTGACTCAACACTTGGCAAGATCCCTCACATATTTATTATGTTAAATACCAAGAAATGTGAAACTATTAAACAAGAATACAAGGGTAATAAGACCAAATCCAAATAAATAAATAGTTTGTGACATTTTGGTAAAAGCGTTGTTACCATCTTCAGACAAAAGTACTGAATGCCAAGTACTGTTACTGAAATGTCACACACTATCTATTTATTTGGTCTTATTACCTTGTGTTTATAATCTATAAGCAAAATTGTGCCTTATTATTAAACAAGAATGTTTCTGTTATGAAAAAACATTGAAAAGGCTTGGCTCATCAGGGGAGAACCCTCTCACCAAATAGTTCTCCAGACCTCTCTACTATATCCTGCATTTATACACTGAAGAAACCTCATTCAGTCTTTCATCTGATGATGGTAACAATGCTGTTACCAAAATGTCACACACTATTTGGATTTGGTCTTAATACCTTTTATTTCTAATCTATAATCCAAATTGTGCCTTATCAATTAATCACTAAATTCTCAATGTCAATTTTTTTTTTATTAAAAAATTATATAAAAATAAACTTTTAAATAATAAAAAGGACATTTGAAGCAAATGTTGAAAAACAAAAGCCAACTTAAGTATATCATTTTTCACAAGTCTAAAATGTTTTATCATATATTTGATCACTATTATAATTAACAGAAATATTCAATTTCAAAAAGAATACTTATTTGATTGGTTAAACAAAGCAGAAACTTTCAGCCAATAAGTTTAATCAAGGCCCCTCAATTGAAGCCACGTTGTATCTGAATGGAGATATTGAAGTGGTTGGTACACTGGTGGATGATTCAGTCCATTGAAATAACTTTAGAAATAGGTGGGGGATCAATGACAATAACTTATGAGAATACAAAGGTTACCTACATGTAAATACTAAATAAAACCTTTTTACCATGGAGCAAAGGATACAAGAAAATAAGACCTAATCCAAATAATTTAAAAGTGTGTGATGTTTCGGTATCAGCATTGTTACCACATCATCAGACAAAATTTATTCTTTTGTCTGATGATGGTAACAATGTTGTTACTGAAACATCACACACTTTTAAATTATTTGAATTAGGTCATATTTTCTTGTATCTATAATCCAAATTGTGCTTTATGATATGGAGCAAAGGGTCTTTACCCCATTTGCATATGAGATTCCTGATGTACTTGGCCAGCAAGGTGGAGGTTCATTCAACAAGTCTTTCCCAAGATCAACAATAACTCCTTTCTTTTTTAATTCTTTTGTCAATCTGAGAGTTGATGATGTTTGCTGTGATAGCTAGAAATACTTGTATATTGATAAGGCACAATTTGGATTATAGATTATAAACACAAGGTAATAAGACCAAATCCAAATAAATAAATAGTGTGTGACGTTTCGGTAACAGCCTTGTTACCATCTTCAGACAAAAGTACTGAATGAGAAATTTTACCACAGCATGTTTTAAATAGCTACTGTTATCAACTTGGCATCTTGTTTACACACTTGATAACAGTAACTATTTAAAACATGCTGTGGTAAAATTTCTCATTCAGTACTTTTGTCTGAAGATGGTAACAACGTTGTTGCCGAAATGCCACACACTATTTATTTGGATTTGGTCTTATTACCTTGTTTAATAATTGTATATTATTTTTAATTTATATTTAATTGTAAAATAAGTGTCATCTCCTGGATCAGCAAAAAGAAGAATAATTAAGACACCATGATACTGCATTTGTAACATTGTAGTTACTGCTAGGTGGTCTTCCTGTGAGCAGGGGAGACAACTTGGCTTCATCTTTCCTACAGAAATGATAAAGCACAATTTGGATTATAGATACAAGAAAATAAGTCCTAATCCAAATAATTTAATATTGTGTAACGTTTCAGTAACAGCATTGTTACCAAATGGTCACACACTATTAAATTATTTAGATTAGGTTTTATTTTCTTATAACTTTCTGAAAGAGAATGTGGTAATGAAAGAGAATGTGGTCTGAACCACATTCAAGATTTATTTAAAACCAACAATTAGATGATATTCTGATAGATGGTGCACTCCATCAGCAACATTTAATTACACAATTGTTTCTTCGATATAATGCCTGATATAGTGTAGGTAATTCAACAAAACTACATGACATAGGATATAAAAACCAAATATGATTTATAAATACACAACATAGAATTAAAACTTAATTTTACAAGGTAAAATATGATGACAAAAATTAATAATAAAAACATGAACACACAAAAAATAAAATCAAAGATTCAAACTCCATATATTTACTATATGATTTAGTACCTCAATGTAACCACTGTGCTAAGAAATCATTAATTAGCAACCTTAATGCTGATTGGTTATTTAAGGTCATGTAATAGAAGACAACCAATCTGTGGAGGACACCATATAAAGGTGTATTTAGACATTATGACAATTCACCAATATCCTTTTAAATCATAATGTCATTACAATGATGCAACATTCATTTTTATAATCAAAACAAGCTAAGATATTCTTGCCTTTTATTATTATTATTATTATTTATTTAAAAAATCCTATAACTAAAAACAAACTAATATTTTGAAGGTTTGTGCCAGATTTTAAATTTGGTATTTTCTTATTGAAATATTTGTGTTCTTTGTGGAAAAAAATCCATAGATATATGTAAAAGAAATAAGGTCTTAAAATCCTAGTAGATCTTTGGAGCGACAGCTGGTGTTTTAGACCTAAAGAAAAATGAAACTTATATTGGCAAATAATTAAATCAAATATTTGTAATCATTCAAATGTTAAATTTGAAACTTAAAATATTTTAATGGAACCATACGTAAATTGAATTTTGAATGGCATTTTTTATTCTATTTATTTAAACATTTATTTTAAAATAATTAATATGTAATGATTACGCGCGTAAGTATAATACTGAAATTGTGTGTTGACACATTGAAAATAATAATATAAAATAGTCAAATTAAGTCTAGATATAATTAATAAATAGATTATCAACCTTTTTTAGAGGCTTGGCAAAGTCGACATTTGATGGGCTATGTTTTATTTCACATGATAACATCGGCAACTTAGGTGCAACCTCCATCTTGTTTATAATACAAAACAAACCAAAGAAATTTCCAAGCTGACAAAACTTTGTGCAGAGTAATCAAAAACTCTATAGAGAGATAAAAACATATTTTAAAATCATAAATATTTTTAAATTTTCTCTTAATTGAATGGAAATGACAGTTTATTTCTAGATAAATATATGGTATTTATGTCTGATATTTTCATCAATAAAACATGATAAAATATTCTTTTGAATTAAAAAAGAAACTTTTAAAAATTGCAATAATTACAATTTAAGATTTTTTAAAATTCATTAGAAACCCTTTAAATCTACTAATTAATTTTATTGGCTTATATTACAGTCCGTAAACAAATATAAAGTAGTCAATCTATATACAGTGGACCCTCGGTTTGCGAGCATAATCCGTTCCAGAGCCATGCTCGTACTCCAAAACGCTCGTAGTGCGAAACTAATTTCTTATTTTTAATAATTGAAACTCGGGCAATTCTTCTTGCTACGAACAATTTCACAGTTTCCCACATTTTACATATTTCCCGAATCTGATCTGAAGGGAGGGATCCCAGTGAATTTTCATCCATCACGATTACGGCAACCATCACGAGTTGCTCGTAATGCGAAATCACTCGTAATCCGAGGTAAATTTTTCAAAAAATTTTGCTCGTACTGCGAAAAGCTCGTACTCCAAGGTGCTCGTAAACCGAGGGTCCACTGTATATAAAAATGAATGAATGTGTGTGTGTGTGTCCTTTATGCCTGACCAAACCACTCATTGAAACGCCATGAAACTTTGGAAAGTTATTTAGTATAGTACTGGGAAGGTTTCTAGCAAATAAAATTTTTGAAATAACTTTTCACCTAAAAATAATCAAGATAAATATTCTAATTTATCTGTTATAATTCAACAATTTGCTCTAAATATTATCATGATGATACAATTATTTTGTAATGTAGAAAATTAGGAAAGACAAAATTCAGGATGACACGGCAATTTATTTGAGACAAGAATAATGATACAATTCCAAGGCAAGATACTATTCCTTTAACTTCCAATTACCAAGGGAACCAATTAATATTGATTTTATTCAACTAATCGAGTATTTTTCAAGGGACGGGAAAAAATGTTCACTTTATCGAGAGATTCGTTTTACTCGGGTTGGGTTCTGTAGAGTCCCAAAGCCAGGACCTCCTACATCTAGATGACTAAATTCCATCCTTTGACTTAGACATACAAATGTAACACTCGCCAAATACTTACATCAACATGTACAATAACCAAATTTACACTCAGATATACACTCGATATTGTACGACGAACACTGGGACCCATATAAATAATCAAAATATGTAGTTTGTTCCAAGATGAAATTTTGGGACGTAAGATACGCTCTTACATTACATCATACACGGTAAATATTGTATACACTCGGATTAACATTTGTCTTGTAATTGAGCATCGATTATAAAAACATTTATATCTTGATCTCCTTTAGCATATAAAGAAATTCAGGTGTATACATATTCACCGTTTATGATAAGGCAATGAACCTCTTATAATACACTCAATATCTATAACATACGCACCAAGGTTTATGTGTGATCTGTGGTTTTATATAGACATTAGTGATGTATATAGTTGTTCATTTGTTTTAGATAAATATAAAATGATGTATATATATTGTTCATTTGTTTTAAATAAATATAAAATGATGTATATAATTGTTCATTTATTTTGCATATTTTTCATCTTTGAATTTATCTTATAATTTGGTCTGTGAAAATAAATATATTGGACCAGTGACCAAAAAGGCTGTAAATAGATCGTTTAATGTTAGTTAGATAGTATAGAGAATTGTTAGGCAGGATATATATATATTTAAATGTTATGCTTGTGTAATTATAATCTTAATTGAATAAAAATATTTAAATTATAAATGTATTCTAAATCTTAAATACCAAGCATTAAAACAACTGGCGACGAGGAAAAGCAAATTTTGTAAAGAAAAAAGAATTTAAATAGTGAAAAGAAATTATACTTTAAAAATGTCTTCAAGTATGTTTGAAAGATTCGACGAAAATCTAGAGAATGTTGAAAATTATATTTATCGATTGAAGCAATTCATGCTAATTTCTAAAACAAAAGAAGACTTTAAGACGCCATTTCTTATTTCAAGCATCGGCCCTAAATATTTCGGGATCTTGCGAAACTTAGTTTTTCCGGAAGAAGTTGATCAAGTTCCCTTTGAGAAATTATGCAAGATCTTATTAAAACATTTCAATCCTAAGATCAATATAATATATGAAAGATTTGTATTCCAGAAAATGGATCAGAAATCAGGCGAAACAATATCTAAATACATAATACGCCTTAAGGAACAGGCTCAAAGGTGTAACTTTGGAGATGTTCTGCAAGAATCCCTGCGAGACAGATTTGTGGCGGGCATCATTGATACACCAACCCAAAAGAAGCTACTACAGGAAGAAGGATTGACTTTTGAGGGAGCGTTGGACATCGCTCTGTCTGCGGAGTCTGCAGATAATGACCTACACAACCTCAAGAGATCCGAAGATGCCCATCTGTCCCCACAGCATCTTCATGCCATCAATAATCCCTGCAAACACTGTGGTAAGACCAACCATCTACACTATAATTGTTTTTTTAAATCAGCTAATTGTAGAGTTTGTGGTAGAGTAGGGCATATTTCTACTATATGTTATAAAAAGATAGTTCTGCCCGTAAATTGCCCAGAAATCCTAAAAATACTTTTAATAAATTTAAAAAGCATGTTAATGATAATAATCCTTCGGGATCTCAAAATAATTTATCATTGAATAATATAAATTTGCATCCTCCCTTGATTGAAACTGTATATGTAAATGACATAAAATTGTTGGCTGAAATTGATACTGGAGCAGCCATAACTACATTAACTAAATATTTGTACTTTAAATATTTCAAAAATGTTAAATTAAATAAATGTAATACAGTCTTGACCGGCTATAGTGGCTCTAAAATACCTATTTTGGGCAAAGCTAAATTTGATATATAATTAAGAAATGTTTCTAGAACCATTGAAATACTAATAACTAATTTAAATTGTACTAAATTTCTCTTAGGAAGAGATTTCCTTAATCTTTTCAATATCTCATTCAATTATTTGCATAAATTGGACTCTTTTAGTATAGATTCACTTTTAAATGATTACGGGTCCATTTTTGAATGCAAATCTGACCCTATTAAAGGTATCAAATGCCATCTTGATGTAAAAGCCTCCAAATTCAATAGTCAATATGTTAACAGTAAATTTAAAGTGGATGAGACTGTGAAGTTTAGGTGGATTACTAATGGGCATCCCTCTTGGTATACAGGAAAGATAATTAAAATACTAGGAAGGAATGTTTATTTAATAAAACAAGGTGACAGTATAAAAAAGGTTCATCAAAACTACATTAGAAAAATGTTGCCTGGTAAATCACATCCCACTATTATGAATGAGGCTGAACGTGTGCCAACTCCAATCTCGTAGGAGAAAAGTATTACAACCCCCAGGTATCCTCAGAGGGAGCGCAGATGTCCGCAGAGATGTGGAGAGTAAATAGATAAATAAGGGGGGCCAAGCCTAAGAAGGGGGAATTGATGTATATAGTTGTTCATTTGTTTTAGATAAATATAAAATGATGTATATATATTGTTCATTTGTTTTAAATAAATATAAAATGATGTATATAATTGTTCATTTATTTTGCATATTTTTCATCTTTGAATTTATCTTATAATTTGGTCTGTGAAAATAAATATATTGGACCAGTGACCAAAAAGGCTGTAAATAGATCGTTTAATGTTAGTTAGATAGTATAGAGAATTGTTAGGCAGGATATATATATATTTAAATGTTATGCTTGTGTAATTATAATCTTAATTGAATAAAAATATTTAAATTATAAATG